>CAJDSM010013098.1:1007-20391 GCA_903981925.1 Ostrea lurida | reverse complement strand
TCGGTGACACCTTCTATTTCGACGTAAACGTTTGTGAACGACAGCCATTTTTATTTTGAGAGCGAAATTATATATTTAAGTCTGCTATGGACCAAACTTTAGAATTTTTTCATTCTTGAGTACGAAATTTGTCTGAGAATGTTTTATGGTCTCAATTTTTTCTCAACTTAAGAAAAATTAAAAATTCTGAGAAAAAACATGAGTTGAGATTGTTTTGGTCTGAGAATTGTTTTATGGTCATAAGGCCTGATGTCCTTGGTATGGATTGTTCAGCAGCATAGTAGATTGTTTAGTTGATGTTGTCCAGATACTGATGATCTATGTTGTACTTAGTAGAGCAGATTTGGACCAGTTGGGCTTTGGCATACGGTATATCCACGACTTTCGTTATGTTTTACTTTCAATATAGCGAAGGAAAATGTTGAGATGATTGGTAGATGATCTGATCCACATGGATCTTGTACTACTATCCAATTGGACATGGCCGATATGGTATATAGTACGATGGTTACATCCAATGCAGCGGTATTACCAGGTACCTGTATTTGGATCAATCGCTTTGTCTGTGGTGTTGGGTGATGTATGTTGAAGTCCCCTGGATATATTGTGTTTGTTGGGGGAAAGTTTGGCATAATTGTGCAAGTGCAGGCTGGAGTGGTCTGGTGGTGTGTATATGTTCAAGATGTTAATGAAACCTTTATTGAGTTTTATTTGTGTACCCAACACTTCAACTGGACCTAAGTCGTAGTTTGTGATATGCTAAGGCGTTAGATATAAATGTGATGAGCCCACCGCCGTGTCCGTGAGGTCTGTCTTGTAATGTGTCATACCCTGGTACACTCGGTGATTTGTGCTGTGGCTTCAAGCTCGTCTCCTGTACACATATAATTGCTTGAGCTGCCCAATGTTGGTCCGAAGACCTCGAGCATTCCATTGCAAGACACTGAGTCCGTCCATTGTCAAGTTGTAAATAGTTTTGTTTGTGATTATGTGTTCTGAGAGATCATAATCTCCTTAGTAGGTGTATTACCCAGTAAGGAGAGATCGAAATCATCTTTCTGTTTTTAGAAAAAATGACCTTTTCGTGACAGGGGGATGACGTGTCATCCTCTGCACCAGGTGATTGACCTCTCTTACCAGGTGTTGATGACACTGACACTGTAAGGGTAGTGCCGGTTTGCTTGGGAAGTGAGGTTTTGGGATGTGTAGATTTGGGTTTGGGTTTAGGTCCAGACTTGTCCCCAGTAGTGGAGGCCTGAGCATGTTTTCTGGATGGGACGTTTAGTAGGTCTCCAAAAATGTTTGTGACATATCGCATTTTGTCAGCGACTACCTTGGCCTTGACTGGTTCTATTTCCTGTAGGCCTCCTTCAACCAGTTGAATGACCTTTGCCACCAGTTCACCTACGGAAACCGTGGTTGTGGCATCGACGGGTTTTGGTTGACAATCCTGCTGATGTTCCAGGATTGTTTGAGGCAATCTGCATATGTTCATGAGTAGTCATTGCCAAGGAGTGTACTTTATAGTAGGAACAACCTTTGTAATAGGCAGAGTGATTGCCCTTGCAGTTAGGACAAAACTTTGTCTTGCTTGTATAATGCTGGCATGACTTAAGAGTCATGTTGGCCACACTTGGGCGTTGTTGCAGGTACCAGTGTGATACCCATGGCATTTGTTGCACATCGTTAATTTAATGTTCGACGGGACCTTCCTGTCGCACACAAGTTTGATCTCATTTTTAGTGTCAGACTTTAACAGTCTGACAATTGTCAGGATGTTTGCCTCTGGATAGGCTTGGTTAAGCTAATCCCTGAGGATCTGGAGATTTTAGGTTTTTGGAATCCCATATATTTCGATATATTTGTATCTGTTGTTGGCTTATGGCCACTTTGTATTTTCCACCAATGTGGAAGTTACCTGGGAGTTTGTCCAGGATGGCTGTTAAGATGCGGCATACAACTACAAATTACCCCCACTAACGTTTTAAAGTATTCCTTTAACTTAGGAATGACTTCTTGGCCGACCGGCTTATGATCGGCCCTTGTGATTGATCGATTATTTACTGTTTTACGTCCCACCGAGAATAGTTCACTCATATGGAGTCGTCACTAATGCCGGTAAAGGGCTGAAAAATTTTCGTGTCACACCTGCTGTACACGGGGCCTGCGGTTTTTGTGGTCCTCATCCGAAATGACCGCCCCATTCAGTCGCCCTTACCGACACGCAGTCGGCCCTTGGTGATGTTCCCTTAGTAACTTCATAATACCAAGGCAAGCACAAAACAAGTGCTAATCACAGTGTATGAGAACGAATGAACAGCCCCGCAACTTTAGACTAATACTAACACTAAATATACAATACAGCTACGGACAATACAAAAATACAGTAACAAATAACCCAAGACATTACTTACAAAACACACAAGAGACACAGAAAGGTGTTTGAAAAATGGTTGACGCTTTAGAGATGCGGTTGTGAGCCTACACTCCTTAATGGCTGCCACTGAATCGAATGACTCAAGAGTTCAATGTAGACCCGTGGGATCCGGGTAAGATAGGTCCTCAGCACCCCTTGCGTGTCTTAAGAGCGACTGAATGGGGCCGGTTCATGTCGGATGAGACCGGGAAAACCGAGGCCCCGTGTCACGATAAAGATCCCTCCTTGCTCAAGAGGCCTGAGTGCCGAGCAAGGCCTTAAATTTTGCAGCCCCCTTCAACCGGCATTGGTGACGTCTCCATATGAGTGAAATTATTCCTCGTGGGACTAAAACAATAAATAATCAAGAGTTCAATGTAAGTAACTTTTGTATTACCTTTTTGATCTAGCCAATCAATTATCAAAATTTCGATACGGCCTGGCCTTTATTTGATTGTTTATTTATTATTTTTATGGAGACGTCACCTTACCGGTGAAGGGCCGCAAAATTTAGCCCATGCTCGGCCTCAGGCCCTTTGTTAGAGGGAGGATCTTTATCGTGACACACCTGCTGTGGACACGGGGCCTCAAATTGTTAACGGCTCCAGTGGCGTAGCTTGGGTTGGATTAATATGGAAGCAGAAAGGGTAAGGGGTTTTGGGCGGGTCGCCCTAAAGCACCCAATGGGTTCAGGCAAAGCCCTGGTTGGGGGTCCCTGGGGGCAAAAGCCCCCGGAGCTGGTGCATTTTATACAATTAAAAAGAGGTATTTTCAAAGTCTCCCGATACACATTTTCCATTAATATTTTAAACAACACGTACTCTACATTATCTCGTTGTCTATTAGATCAAGTACAGATAAGCACATGGGTAAACTTTAACTTCTTTCAAGAAAAAAAAAAGGGGGGGGTGTCCAAGTGAAATTAGTGTTGTACTGCATTTTTTGGGGGTGGGGGGAGCGGGGTGTTTTAATATTTTGAGAACGTTTTTGCACTATTTGTATAACAACTAAAGTAGAATGCAGTTTTGAATTCTTTGAAAAGCTTGTTAAAAACAAAACTAAAATCGTTATACTAAAATTGAAAGAAGATACAATCGAATCTAAGAAGTTTCAGATAAACTTGGACAGAGTTCCAGAAGTCACATGTCGCTATAACTAAAGCAAATACATGTCCAAAATTGCAGTTAATCTAATTGATAAGTATTTTTGTTTAAAAATAAAATGAAGGGGCAGCATACGATGTCGGCCCTTGCCTCAAGTGTCTTCGATTTAACAAAAAAGATTTATATAGGCCTACTTTGCTACAGATAAAGTGAAATCATCAAGAATTTTCGAATTACCGAATATCTATTTCCTTTTCTTCTTTTTCTATTTAAAATCTAATTTATTTGACTTTAAATCATTAATTTTTTTTAAGTGCAAAGCGATGTGGAAGCACATGCTTTCCGTGTCTTTCATAGGAACTCCCACTGACGGTCACGTTTCGGATTTATTGATGTGTAAATTCCTTCGTTTCGATTTAAATTTATCACAATTCAAACAAATCGTAATAAAGGAATGGAATTATTAGAACCTATAAATAAATATACATGTACATGCATTTCAAAAATGCAAACAAAAATGAGTAATAGAGCAAGATTGATAGATCTATGAATTTTACATCTCCATTAATAAAAGAAACCAATTACCCATGCGTCCACGTTCAAGTAAATAGCAACACAGCGAAGTGGATTATTAATAGCGAAGTGGGCAGTATATAATTGAACATGTCACTGTACTGCATTTCGTGCGATTCTAGCGCCGGATGCTAGACAAACATACAGTGATACAGTAACAACTTCAACACGTAGGTTACGGATTTACTAAGAACCAATATGAATAATTTAATGCTTGATAGCCTTTAACCTTTAGTGTTAAGAATGTTATGTCGCCACCACGAAAATTACCTTCTTGTATATTTTTCTTCACGCACTGCTAATTGCATTTTTGGGGGGATTAGAGGGTATTTCGTAAGCTGATATAGATCATGCTCTCTAGATCGTTAGACGTGCACAACAACCAGGACGATACAAATCTCAAATACAAATCACAACAAATGTCCTCTAAATGACTTCAATTTCTTTTTAAATATCCTCTAGTTTTGTTTTTTATCACCTTCCTCTTTTTTCGCCACCAAAGCGGTTAGATTTATCTGCCAGTCTCATTGTACTGGATGTCAAAGGATAGTTTTTGCGATTCTTGGATTTAAAGAATATCTTCATTCTATTTTCCGTTTATTTTATCACGTAACGTTGTCTTCATTACATTATCAAGCCAAACTCCCTTGTTAGAATAAATACTTTCAACTCGTTTCCATAAAAAAATGTAACTTCATAAAAATGTAACTGTTTCCATTGATTTTTACAGACATAGAATCTTACAGACGTAACCGGTTGAATAGTATTTTTTAAAGAAAATTAGGTCATTTTGAGATACAATTTCCAATGTTTTTCTGTTTGTTAAAAGCAGAATTTTGAAAACAAAATATAAAAAAGGAGATAAATTCTGAGTATGAACAAATCGGAGATCGTGACTTCCTCCTCTAGCCGAGCTTTTCATATTTAACCACAACATCACCCGATTGAATGCTGATTTACAAGACTTTTTTCAGATACCTGTATCAGGATGTGGGCAGTGGTTATTTATGTTGCCTAAATGTGCTTCATAACCAAATTCTTTATGTAATGTCTTTAGTTAAAGGGGCATGGGCACGTTCGAAGCTAAAAGTGTCAAATTTTAGATTTCCATTTTTAATATTTACAATGCTCACTTAGGGTATTTCTAATGGTTCCAGCAAAAATTTTGAACGTCCATTTGTTGAGTTACAAGTGGGAGATACAGTACTTTACAATTCTTCAACAATGTAACAAGGCTCGAGCCTTGTTTTTGTTTAACATATAGATTGCTTCACAGAGAAATACCATGTTAAAAAAAAATGAGATGTGAGAATCAACTAGGAACTGTTTTATTGGTTCAGAATGATACTTGTAATTTGACAAAAACAATCTGCTTTAAACGGAATCGTATACTAGCGTATTAAATGTAGTACAAAAACAAGGCTCGAGCTTTGTTTACAATAGTGATAAATTGTAAAGTGCTACATGTATATCTCACTTGTATATTCAACCAATGACGTTCAAATTTTGCTGACCTTCAGAAATACCCTAAGTGAGCATTGTAAACAAAAATGGAAAATCCCTAAAATTTGAAACATTTTTAGTCAGACGTGTCCAGCCCCTTTAATGATATTGACTAACGAAATTACTCGAGCAAGATTGGGGGCTTAAAGGCGGGTGTTACCGGTCATTGGAAACTGCTTAATCCTTCTAGACACCCGAACCATCCTTGATATTTGTTAAGTCCGTGTTTGCCCTACTTTTAATTTTGTTATTTATGTGGGATTATGAGATTGACTAAGGGCTCAACGGCGGGTGTAGACCGGTCAGCAGGGATGCTTACTTCCCTCATCGCAACCTGATCTCTGCCTTCGGCTTTTGTCGAAGAATCCGTGCTGCCCACTATCACTCGACTATCTGTATATAAATATGAATAATTTTTGGGCGGGGATTATAATTACGTTTAATAATGTTAACTAACTTCGCCAATTTATATTGATTACAGTTGGTTATCTTTTCTTGTTCAATTTGCACTGCTGTAACTTTGTAAAGTACGAACAACTCGTTTGCCTCTTCCAAAAAGTTTTAAAAGATGCCGAGTAATTTCTCTTATTTCTGGTGTATATCAGAAATACATTAATTCTGTAAGCTACAATATATCTTGGAGCTTGTTAGTCAGTATATTGCCTGGCATGATACAGAATATAAGAAGTTGCAGGTTTTTTGTTTTTTTTTAAAAAGACAAATTGCATAACAATGTCATGAATACTAAATGTGCCTTATGCAGACATCAGGGGAAAAAACTAATTTTGCGTACAAATCCCATGCATTAAAGATAGAACACGGCGACATAATCGCTTTTATAAAAATCAAAACATTCTTAGAATTAAAGAAAGCTATCTGTTGATAAGTTGCTATAATTTCATCATCCAGAAGTATTTCCGTTAAAGCCTGTAGAGTGATTTAAAACGAGGCTGTATACCTGAGTCTGATGTCTGATACGCCTTTAACCACCCAGAGGAATTTGTCAGTTAACGATGCATTTTGCCAAAATTCCTCATTTAATTCGTTTTTCACATGTAAATGATGCATGTTTGTGCGTTTTCTGATCCCAGCGATTTGACCGAAATCTCGCTTGCTAAATTCTTCAAGCAAACGAAATGGATTCTTGACTCTCGAAACACTTTCGTGCACGTGTTTCATAACACTGCTATTTCTTGACTTGTGAAAATATACATGAATTTTATAATGTTATGAATTTCATATTTATGATAAATTGATAGACTTTCTTCATGTTGTCTGTGAGCTAATTGTGAAAATATCTTAATTCTATCGAACATTTCTGCACAATAAAAATATAGCCATCGTTGGCATAACTTTTGGTTTTATGTATCTCAATATGCGGTATTATTTTTGCTTTAATGGAAATGCTTTTCTTTTTTGCTTACATCATAATTCTCATACTAGAAATTTGGTAATGAACCGTTCATTGATCTGATTAAAAGGGTTCAAGTCATTAAGCACGTACCTCTCTTATCAAATATTGCTCTGATTTCTGGTAAAGTGAACTTATGTTTCAATGAAATTTAACTCGAGTGTGAAATCGTGCATTTCATCCTTTCAGTGAAATATATATACAAGATTTCTTTCCCAATCATATAATATTCTGAAAGTAGTGAGACTATATTGATTCAATATTCAATTTATTGATTCACCAAACATGTTGGCCATTACAATCATATTACACAATACATTTGCCAAAAAAAAACCACCCTGTTTTGTCAGAGTGACAGTCTCCATATTATGTATAAAGTTTAGAAAAATAGGTGATTCTTAAGGGAAAATAAATGAATGTATCAGTATTTCTAAATGCTTTATATGATACTATTACTAAAGTTTACTAAACATAGGATTTTTTTTTCATGAATGATGGTATTCAAAATCATCATGTTTATGCACAAACATAGATTGGCGGGAATCCGTGAATGAACATCTTCCAATTGACATAGAGAGACGTGTTGGTTGTTTAAACGTCTCAGACAAAAATCAATTTCATGGGTGCAAGAATGCCACGTCGAGATGCAACATTTTATATTTACTGTTAGAAGTCTCTACGTTGCATGAACGTTTACAAACATCATTAAGTTAATGTCTTTCCAGTATGCGCATAAACCATCAGGTCACCATAGCAAACACTCTAAGAATAGAATCATTGTCCTCGGACCCTCCTCTCTTGTGTATGGTGGAATTTTCGGTATTTTCGTTTTACTGTTTTCCGCTAAATTAAAGCTTTGTTTACTCTCTCTTTTGTTCTTTAAGAAATGTCATTCTAGTTGTGGTATGTAACCTGAGTCAATGAGGTAACAAAATGGGGTTTTTGTATCAGATACTTCAGCCGTAGAGTGCCGGGAATGAAATATTGTCCCCAAAACAGGAATAGTTTGGTCCGACAGCGGTGAATATAATTAATGTCACCCTCTAGCCACCACCTATTTTGGTACATAGTATCAAAAGTTTTACGAGCGTTGTTTTTACCCAATTACATTTTAGTGTTTTCTATTCAAAGGAAAGGAAGGATACCCTTTGAAAGTTGTACCGGTTCTAACCAGTCACGGTGTCTCAATCTCCTTATAGAAGTGCACTGCGTACACACTCAATTACAGTGCACAGGGTTCGAGCGATTTTGGTGATCTTGCAATGGCTCTGGAAGGTCTAAATACTGTTTATTGAATGTGCAATTGCTGGATACATGTATAAGCAAATACCATCGCGGCGCGAGAAAGAACTCTCCCTGCTTCGGCCGAGATCAAAAGTTTGTGTTACTTCACCTAGAACCCGGTGACGTCACTGCATGAGTAAAAAAAATCTCGCCTGTGACGTTAAAACAAAACATAAGAATCAATGAAGAAAATGAAATTAACAGTTACTAAACAGCGGTAAGGTTCTTCGCCTGCTATTTCCGTATTATAGTGATTTATTAATTTCCTTCATTTTTAGTCGCTCAAACCACAATGAAAGCGTATATACAAAAAAAATTATAAGTTTTGTAATGTATGTAGAATGGATTTATATATCACCAACCGCTATTAAATCATACTTTCAATTGATACATTTGTCATGACCTTCAGAACAATTTGGATAACGATTGTCTTCAATGGTGAAGTCACGACATCTCTTTCAAATACAAATCCCTCATTTATATGTAGTAATTACGTCTATATGGACCGTGGATATCGGCCTGGATGTGGATAATCAGTGGTTAGAGCACTGACTAGTAATGCGAGAGGTCCCGGGTTCGATTCCCGGTCCAGCCACTTATTTTCTTATTCTTTCCCTTCCTGTTACATTTAGTGCCGTAGACCACCCTGGAATTGCAGGTGAAAGTCCTGGGTGTGTGGTCTTCGGGGACGAAGACAATTTAGGAGGGAGGATCGTAGTGGTCAGCCGAGTTCGATCTCCGGTGGCCAGATAGCTCAGTTGGTTGAGCATCTGACTAGAGATTCAGGGGGCCCGGGTTCGAATCCCGGTCTGGTCCGTTGCATTTTCTCCCTTCCTGTTACATGTATATACAGTGTCTAGATTTTCTACCAACAGTGACTGATACTCATAACTATATTTGAGAACCCCAAAATCAGTGGATTCCTGACTTTGTTCGCTTTCTCAGTACCAGGTTGCTGAACTCTTCTAAACTTATTAAATACTTCAGTGAACCTCGAATCATTAGGTCACTATCTCTGCTGAATAGCTGTTTGTGTAACAGCCAAGATCTCGGGATTACAACACGATACAGAAAAAAAAGAAATAAAAAATATTTTTTTTTAATTGTGTCAACAGCATCATTTACCATAATTACACGACCTTGAATTTTGAAATAAAACTCTTCCACAAAATTTGTCACACATATAAAAAAAATTAAAATAAAACGAAATCAATCTCACAACTCCTGTATAGAGCACACAATTAGAAGTAAGACAAACACAGACCCCAGGACATGCCAGAGGTATGATCAGGTGCCAGCAACTTATACTCTGTATCGTGCCAGATAATATACTGACCAACAAGCTAAGAGACTGTATATTAAATTGTTTGAGGAGACAAAATAGTAGCTATTACTTTTAGTTATGATAGTGCAAATTGATCAGTGAAGATACGAATTGTGATCAATCTCTGTATGGCAAACATGTAACCCTGGAGATAGTGATATCAGGTGTCGGGGAGGAGTAAGCATCCCCTGTCGACCGGTCACGTCCACAATGAACCTTATGTCTTGATCAGGTAAACAGAGTAATCCGTAGTCAAAATTGGTATGTAAAGAATTGGTATGAAACAGGTTACACAGCATTTATTTTTTTCTTCCATTGTAATTACGAAACTAAGACACGTGGTCAGTTCCTGAAAACAGCCATGGTTCAACAAAAGGCCAGGAGCCTGTTTCATCAAAGGGCGTACGCCCAGCGTTACTTTACGCCAGGCGTAAGTCCCGGACTAACACAAAATCTAAGACCAATGTATGTTTCATCAAAGAGCGTAACATTACACCGACTTTAAGTTAAGCCCAAATTTCACACCTGGTCAGAAAATACGCCCGACTAAATATTGGCGTAAGCCCTCTGACTAGCCTTAAATTAGGGCGTAAGTCTACGACCTTTGATGAAACAGGCTCCTGTAGCTGAGAGAGAGAGGGTGGTCCCATACGAAAGGTAGATTTTTAAGTAGGGCAGACATATTTCTTGATTGTGCAGTATCTAAATTCCCTTGCATAGTACTCTGACTGAATTCGGGTAGTGCTGAGTTGGTCAAAATGAGAGAAAATCAAAGAGGGGCACCTGTTTAGAGCATGAATTGTGCACCAGCACCAATATGTATGGATTACATATAAAAGCAAATATAACAAACCGTGATCAATTGAAATGGAATACAAAACAGGAGTTGAGCAAACGGCACACGGACCCCTGGACACACCAGAGATGGGATCAGGTGCCTAGGAGTAAGCATTCTCTGTCGACCGGTCACACCCTCCGTGAGCCCATTGTCTTGATAATGCATGTAATTTAGGATCATAATCTATTAACCACAGGGAAATCTGACTTTGATGTATAGCCCTATCCGCACGTTTCAGAATAAAAAAAAAAACAACTAAAGTAAAAAAAACAACAAAAAAACAAAAACCCAGCAAAAAACCTGTCTACTGCCACCTTGAATGATGCTGATTCAATAAAACATTCAATTTTTCGACTTGGTGTTGGTAATGTTTATCATTCGGAATAATGTGTGATACATTTTTCATCACTTGAATTCACACCATAAGGTCATTTGAACTTGACAACGAGCGGAGTATAATTTCTTTTCACAAACATGTCTCATGAAAAGAAAAAAAAATCGATTTTATTTATTTCAATTATAATCACCATTATCTTTTCGACTGAAAAAAATCGACTGTGGTAAAATCGTTACTAAAACAGATAGCATTTCATAATTTGGTTATGTAATAAATCGTTCATCACTTTCTAAACATTTTGTCTGCAGAACCATGCAGAAAGTGAACAGTTGGATATGATCTAAAATTGAATGCTGTGTAATCCTGTGTGTGTAAAGAACGATAGCGATTTTAATGATTGGAAGCAAACGATTGAAGACAAGTCTACGGAGCTATGTGATTAAATAGGTAGATAACATCAATCATATATTGCATTTTAACGAGGGCACTTGTTTATCAGTACTAAAAGAATTCCGCATCTACACATCTCTCACATTAATGCACGTTTTAGATTAGAGCATATCAAATAAATAAAAAGTTAAGAATGTGTGGTTATTTCTCGTAAGATAAATAGAAAGTACAAATTTTGTTGTCATAGTTTAGTAATAATAGAAATTTTAAAGAAATAACTTAAAGTAAAGGCAAATATAACGAACAGTGATCAATCTCGTAAGTGTCTTATAGAATACAAAAACAAGAGTTGGGCAAACACGGACCCCTGGGCAAACCAGAGGTGGGATCAGGTGCCTGGGAGGAGTAAGCACCCCCTGTTGACCGGTCACATCCGTCGCGAGCCCTTAATTTCTCCAGATCTGATCAGATGTGAACATTTCGCTTTCAAATGACTAAAAACTTCCAGTCATATAGTTCTCTCTCTGTCTCTTAAAATTCAGAAACGACAGGCGATTTACAAGCGTTGACCACTCATATCAAATGCCTTGGGTTCCTTTCAATATCAATGCCAACAATTACTTTTTTTAAATTACTTCTGGTTAGATAAATCGGGTCCGGGTTAGAATAGGTCCCCAGCATCCCCTTGCGTGTAGTAAGGGGCGACTGAATGGGGCGGTCCTTCGGATGAGTCCGGAAAAACCGAAGTCCCATGTCAAAGCAAAGATCCCCCCCCCCTGCTTAAAGGCCCTGAGAGCCGAGCATAGGCCTAAGTTTTGCATCCCTTCGCCGGCAATAGTGACGTCTCCAAATGAGTGAAATATTCTCGGTGGGGCGTAAAATAATAATCAAATCTACTTTGAAATTTATAATTTTTTTGTGAATGGAGCTGATTGGAGGCTTGTAGTCTAACATGTGTGCATCTGTTAATTCGGGAAGAGTACATTTTCTGTTTCCATTACAAAATTACGTATGTTTTATATATAAAATAAGTATTTGCTAATCAATAATTTACTTTTACTAATTATGCTATCTAATCTTTTTTCAACGATATTTTGATAAATGCTTCAATATTAGTCACATATACGTAAATTTTCTGCTGAAAAGAAAATCAAGCCATTTCAACAGGCGGAGACGAGAGTCGGGGTTTCCAGAATCGTTATTCATGGTCAATCTGTAGCGAAATGTTATTGTTAATCGTCTAATTTATGTATTGATATTTGTCTGTATATCCTTGGAAAAAACATATTGATCGGCAAGTTGTCTTTGAACCTGCCTCGGTCAGACATTTGGAAACAATAAAACTTAATAGCCTGCATCCATTTATAAATATTTGTTCCTGGTTGTTTACCTTTTACCTGGCTTTCTTCTCCGGGAAAAATTACGTAAGTCTGACGAACCCACTTCAGCGAACGACGTCTATCCATCATCTGACGAATTTAATGGTTCGCCGAATTCAAGATGTTTCTTTTTACTTGCTAGCTCACCCGAGCAGAAGGCTGTTGTTTTCTGTCGCTGTTGTTAACGTGATTGACCACTCCAACAACTTTTTTTTTCAGTCAAACTACTTGCCATCACAAAGGATCCTTGGGTGAAAAACAAAGGTGAAGAGAAGGACCAATGATCAATCTTATCATGTCTGTAAGAAAAACAAAATTAGGAGTTGGGCAAACACGGACCCCTGTGGGATCAGGTGCCTAAGAGGAGTAAGCATCCCATGTGGACCAGTTACACCCTCCGTGAGCCCTATATCTCGATCAGTGAAACAGAGTACTATGCAGTTAAAATCAGTGTACAAAGAGCATCTGAACTATTGGTACGAAACTATTCAGACAACATTCGACTTGTTTCCACTAAGGGCTCACAGCGAGTGTGACCGATCAGCAGAGGATGCTTACTCCTCCATGGCACCTGGTCCAAATTTCGCTTTTGTCGGAGGTCCTTGCTGCCCTACACTCGACTTTGTAATATATGTTTTTAGGACAATGATTACGATTAACACATTGTTTACTTCGCCAATTTATACTCAATGAAAGGTTGTATCGGCAAACTATATATAGATCGTTATGACGACTCTTGTAGAATTGGCTAAATGCTAGCTTTACATACAAGATTTTATAATGCCCCTATCGAAGGGAATGGTTACGAAATAGTGCTGAGTTATAAATATTTTCTCATAACCGTTGGACCAGGAAAGCCAAACCTGCAAGAAGCTTTTCTTACTTAACACGGATTCATGTTTTGAAATCATGACCCAAGGTTGCTGTAGTTTTATATAAGGTGTAGAAGGAATTTTAGATTCAATGATTTAAATATTTGAATCGATATGCATTGCCGCATTGCTTTGTTTACCTGATCAACACAATGGGCTCACGGCGGGTTGATTGATTATTTGTTGTTATTTCGTCCCGTCAAGAATATTTCCCTCATACTGTGACGTCACCATTGCAGGTGAAGGGCTGCAAATTTAGACCTATGCTTAGCACTCATGGCTTTTATCAGTGAGGGTTCTTTAGCGTGCCACACCTGCTGCGACACGGGACCTCCGTTTTTAAGGTCATATCCGAAAGACCCGTGATTCTCCCTAAGTCATATATTGACTGATTTGTTTCATACCCTTTGTTAGACAGTCAATTTCGTACTAGATTTGACGACGGGTAACCCCGTTTACTTTGTTTCGACTAAGGGCTCACGGCGGGTGTGACCGGGCAACAGAGGATGCTTACTCCTCCATGGCACCTGATCCTACCTTCGCTTTTGTCGGAGGTCCATGTTGCCCTACACTCGATTTTGTACATGTTTTTTTTTTTTTTTGGATTATGATTACGTTTTACACGATGTTACCTTCGCCTATTTGTATGAAGGCGTCACCATTGTCGGTGAAGGGCTGCAAAAATTAGGCCTGCGCTTGGCGCTCATGGCGTTTGAGCAGGGAGAGATCTTTTTCGTTCCACATCTGCTGTGACACGGGTCCTCAGCTTTTTCGAATCTCATCCGAAGGACCGCCCCATTTAGTCGCTTTTAACGACAAGCAAGGGATACCGAGGACCTATTTTAACCCAGGTCCCCACGGGGTGATCTTGGATGGTAAAATCTCTAGTTTTTAATGGCATTATAGTAACGAGTGTCGAATTGGCATTGACATGAGATAAGATGGTGTCCTGCCATTGTAAATATGATCCTCCTATGACCACGGCTTTACCACATAAACTGCAACTGCTGATATGAGGTATGTTGTCCATGGGCCTTTTGTATGATAAAATAACAATTAATGCGATCATATCATTAAATTGTGACTCGTTTATTAAAGATCCTGATATCCCGTCCGGTCTGTAGTTTACCATATGACATGAGGGTTAGAAATTTAGGCTTGGAAAGTTTTCACCTGTTGTTGAGTTTAATTAAAGTGCACACATCTTTTGGGGGAAGGCCTTGCACTTTGGAAAATTTAGTAGGTTGCTTCGCAAGTAAAACACATCAATTATGACGTTTTACACATGGGGTTTCAACAGTCACGTTCAAAGTCAGCATTTCGCAAATTCTTTGGTCGTTATAATGATCTAGTTTGCCAGTACGACTTGCCACTGGGTCCAATGCTCTCCGGCGTGTTTTTACCCATTGTTAGACCGTTCTGAGTACACTGACTTTGGCTACGGATGATTTGCTTATGTGACTAAGATAGAGGGCACACGGAGGGTGTGGCCGGTCGGCAGGGGATGATTACTCCTCCCAGGCATCTGATCCCACCTCTGATACATCAAGGGTTCCACATGTACTCGTATCTCAATTTGTATTCCATATAGGATCACTTTTCGTTATATGCCAAGCATTTTGGTGAAGGGGCAATCACTACTTATGTTTATGTCCTCACGAGCTCGAACTCACGACGAAGCGAACGCTCTAACCTGAGCTACTCAAGACTATGAGCTCACGGTGGGTGTGACCGGTCGACAGGGGATGCTTACTCCTCCTAGGTACCTGATTCCACGTGGCTCTGGTGTGTCCAGGGGTCCGTGTTTGCCCAACTCTTGTTTTTCGTATTCTATTTTGGATTACGATATTGATCACTGTTCGTTATCTTTGCCTTTTCAACTTGAAAATAAATAAATAAACAAACAAATAACAAACCAAAAAACCCCACAATTTCAGAATTCTTTCATATCCCTGTTTGACACTGTCAAAGAAATCATATGGCAGTTACTTCTCAATCGTTCATTTTGTAGTAAAAAGAAGCAGTGTCCTAATTTTAATCGGAGCAGGAAATATGCCAACAAATTACGAGAACGGAACGTGTTTATCAGTTATGATTTCCAAAATCCGATAACTTAAACCTCATGTCAGCTCTATCAAGTTGATGTGGGTCGAATTTCTATGCGGCTTTATTTCCAGATAAATCCTCTGATTATGCGGAAATGATAAATGTCGGTGATATATTTCATGTAAATATCACACAAAGATATCGACATGCATTTCCGCATACATAAAAATTCCACAAACATATAACATTTCATTGAATTCAAATGCTTTACATTTTAGCTGTCAACCGTAAATATGCCTGACAATCAACAAACCACGCCCTCAAGATTGCTCTGATTTAAGGAGGTGTGTACGTTCCTCGGATATTGAAATCTTTCATCAGACAGTGGTAAAATATGTAGCAGATGTTTTCATTCGAAATATTGTTTTCAAGTTGTAACTTCATAACCACATTTTATAAACAAGAAGACCATGGGCCACATCGCTCACCTGAGTGACCGTTGCCCTGTCGTTGTTCAGCAGTGGTGATATTTCCAAACAGAATCTACACAGACTGTTGGAAGCCTGATTGCCAAAAACTTAAAGATTATTGTCAGAATGAGGAACTCCAGGATTGCTTTAATATCAACTTCAGAGTACTTGTGTATAGAATCGGAGTGAGTTTAAACAAAATAGATTTATGAATGGTTACACATATGATAGACGTAGATAAAGAATATCAGTTACGGGTCAGCAATGGGATGGGTTCCCACTCTTTTTTTTTGTCATTTTTTTTGAATTTAAAGAATGCCTATTTGTCCGTTTGACAATACTATGTTTATCGGTATCGAGACATGTTGATTAGTCAGGTCATTTTAATCATTTGGTCACGCCTTGATTGACATTGTAATTCCGTGGGCGAAAAAACGAAGTAATAATCGAATGGTCGGGAATTAAAAGGCCACCGGGGGGCTAAGGGAATTTCTTCTTTTCATTAGAAGCCTTTGGGAAATAAATTCTGTCTCATAAGAATATAAAATAGATCAGCTAATAACAGGAGTTACAATTCCGTGCCCATTTGGAATTCCATACAGACTGGTTGGAAGTAGGTAGACGGCTATTGCCAAAAACTATCAATAGATATTGTCAATCAGGAACTCCAGCATTGGCTTTAAACTTCACATCAACTTCAGAGTACTTGTGCTGTAGATGTAAATCAGAAGGTTGGTGTTGTAAAAACCAACGAAATAATTATATTGTTTGTATAATGGGGAGTGGATTCTGTTGATCCTATGAGAATAGAATATTTCCTTTTTCCATGTTCGAGTGTAAAGGTTACGCTAGAAGGTGGTTTCTATAAAAATTTGTCTAGCCTAAAAAAGTGTCACTTTAGCAGTTCTTTTGATCCAGTTCTTAAAAACATTTTGGTGTAGGTTGGGTATACAGTCTAGGTCCATGCCAGGCTGTAATATGAGGCTGGCATATTGAATGATAAAAAGTCTCAATATGGCATACAATTTTACACTAAAACCACTAGCTGAAGTTGCATGACGTACACCACTTTGACAGATTTCTGTTACAGATGGATAAATAAGTCTTCCAATCAAAAGAAAGGTAGCCAACGGCCAAAGTCGAACAGGAGCGTGCATCTTGGCCAATAGTTGTCTATGGTGAGAAATCAATACTTTTCACAATGGGCAATATACTTCTGTTACTTTACTGACATATATAAGAGTCCTAGGGCCAAATTAATTTTAATAGAACTAAAATTATCTTTCTTTGGTTCGTTAGAAGGGAGGCGGGTTGTTGTTTGTATAGTTTATATTTAGCATAATGATGGGGCTCTCGTATTAAAACTCGACAACTCTGGAATAAGAACTGTGGCTCTGGTCATGTCTGTGAATATTCAATTTAAATATTGTTTATTTTTTTTCCTTTTGATATATATATTTTTAAAAGATTTCCCAAAATACATCGAACTTTTACTATAGACTGTGCCATGAATAGAAAATCTGGTAATTTATATGGTACGTTAAAATCGAATTTAGAATACTGGTTGCATTCTTTCCAACTTCCTCCAACCCGGGCCAACCCCCGTCTGCTCCATATAATTTTTCAACGGTTGTTGTATTAACTATTAAAGTTCATCTCATCGGGAGAGGTTTTTATCGGTCTCAAATGATATGACATATAAATCTGACAAATGAAGAGGCTATAATTGAAGAAAAATTCTCAATAGCAGGTCACGATGCATGGTGTAGCGATGTTGCTGAGTGTACTGCCCTATGGTTCTTTCTTGTTTTTATAAAAAAATGTTTGGGTGGTATTTAATTTGAAATTCCATTGTCTTGAAGGTATTAAAAGACGGATGGTGGGCTAGTGGCAACTGAATGAAAACATTAACTCATAATCGAAATTGAATAATCATTAGTTTGCTAATAGGGAGATATTTATACCAACCTCGCACTGTCAAAATGATGAAAAGAACAAATTATCGCAATATTACCTTCGAGGCAACGTACAAAGCTAATGTCCTGCGCCTTAATATAATTAATCTTAAGACCTTCTTTACGATAGTTCATAAATTTCCCAGCAAGGGACTTAGAGATGGGTGGGCGGGTGTAGGTTGTGTTGATCTGTGTTCAGTCTTTTTGAACTGACATCAATTTAGGTTGAACCACACAATTAAAAAAGAATGGAAACAGGTTGGGAAATAACTGGGGTAAGCATTTTTTTGAAAATGAAAAATTGTGCTGAAAATAGTCCTTTTTGGAGAGAGGGTTCATAAGTAAAGGCCAATGTTTTTTTGTGGATTTTCATCTATGGGTTTTTAGGGTTTATTTTATATGTATGTTTCCAAAATTTGGGCAAATGATCCGGAAAATGCACAATTCGGATTAATCTTTGTGTTGAGGTATTTAAACCCATGAAAATAAAACTTAAATATTTACAACTACAGCGACTGATTATAATAACTTGGGATATTTCTGTACAGGATATTAAATCATGTTGCCGCATAAAATGTTACTTGGCAGTATTGGTAATAATAATATCTGGATAATTAACGCGCAGCATAGAAAAAAATTAAATGGCACGATTCGACTCAATTAAATTATTCACATCAATCATCAAATGTGCCGAAATGAGAGCGCTGCTTATCATGAATAAAGGTCTTAGTCACCGTTATGACCCAGGATTTGGAAATGGATATAACCTGAGCATATTACTGATTATTAGAATCCGAAAATATCAGTTGGCTGCGTGAAATGTGTTGTTGGACGCTTATGGAGGAACCTAGTTTCTCCTATTTTTGGGTCCAAGAAGCCGTTCCTTTCCCTGCTCGAGCGCCGATTAAAATTAGCGACATTGCTAACGAAAAACTTGGCCCAACTCTCATATATTTACTTAACATTAATAATATGGGGATAGCGAAATTGAGGGAGAGGATACTGTTTGCTGAATTACCTATGTTATTATGCTTTGAACATGTTGGTCAAGAACAGGGATATTATATATGATGAAAGAATTGCTAGATATTAGAAAGTGGAAGGTTGTTTTTTTGGTAAAAGTTGGTTATATTTGTATATGATATTATATTGTTTATTAAAAATAGTTTTTTTCAGGTTGAAAAATAAGGCAAATGATAAAGGGAACTAGTGTGATATGCAAGTATGCGTGTTTTAATGCCGAGGAACATTTAGGTACTATAATTATATAAATTGGCGGGAAGGGTTAACAAGATAGATCAACCGTTAAATCCATGAAAGAATCACCATAAAAGTAGTTGGGCAGGCAAAACACACGCACTGGACGCTCTCTTTGGAAACCCACAGCCAAGAAGCGACGTGGAATAATCCAGTGGGGGTGAGCGGTCTGGGTTAAGGAGGAGTAGGGCGAAACAACATCTCGGGGACCCCTTTTGTCGCGACA
>CAJDSM010013097.1:7361-38243 GCA_903981925.1 Ostrea lurida | reverse complement strand
ATGTGGCCCATGGGCCTCTTGTTTATTCTTCTGTTTATTTATCTTTTCATTAATTAATAAAAATATTGTTAAAATAGGACATGAGAGTCCAAATTCAACCTAAAAGTAAAAGCAATTGCCTACTAGTCTTATTATATTATAATCAACTAAAGGAATTATTGCTAGTCGTGGGAACGATACTTTTGGGGAAGTACTTTTCACACTCACTGGTCAGATTCTATCCAAGATTATTATTTTTATTATTATTTATTATTCTATATTTATATAGCGCCCTATATAATCAAATTATCTCAAAGCACTCTGCCGACTGAGTGTCAGAGGTTGCGCTGAGTTAAGAGATTGCCGACTGAGTTAAGAGATTGCCGACTGGATTACAAAGGTTGCCCAAGTCATAGTGGTAACTTGGCAATATACATCCTTTATAGAATTCAAATTAGTGGACTTGCAAGACTAAAGGGTAAACATATTTTGTACCCAACATTATGGTGATCCTCACTTTAAAAATATACAAAAAGCCTTATCAAATCTTGTTAAATTCCATTTATACTATCTAGGAACTAATATTTTGTTCGTTTCATCAGACTCTTGGTACATTGATACTTATGAAATTACGAACAAAATAAAATGAACTATTTTATAATTATGTCCAAAACTTTTAAGCAATATGTTGTGAATAATGAATATACCTGTACATATGATCGAAGCCAAAATTCATCAAATGTTCCAAAAGGCAATGAAATATTCTACTTTCTAGAAAACTGAGTTTGATAAAGTTGTTCATGGCTTGAACAAGCCATGCTGTCTATGTCCCACACCGGAAAAGAGGGACAATATATTGTTTTGCGCTTGTCAGTCGGTCTGTAGAACAAGCCTTGGTCGCTCGAGAAACATTTGCTCAGGATAGTTACCAAACTTGCTACAATTGTTTCCCCTTAAAATGAATGACCTTTTGATTTTCAGGTATCAAGGTCAAGGGTCAGTCTGTTGGTCTAAAAAACCCTTTGCTTGATA
Organism: Ostrea lurida; assembly: GCA_903981925.1. Lineage (NCBI taxonomy): Eukaryota > Metazoa > Mollusca > Bivalvia > Ostreida > Ostreidae > Ostrea > Ostrea lurida. The sequence continues at coordinate 37,232 of CAJDSM010013097.1, read as the reverse complement.
GTTAAACTTTGCAGAGTGGTTACCCCTATTGATTTTCAAGGTCAAGGGTCAAACAGAACATAGTAAGATGACAACAAACTTGGTATATGGGTTTCTTTTAAAATGTAGGTGTTTCCAATTTATTTGGAGTTACGAGATCAAATGTCAAGCTGGACATAATGACGTATTGTTTCCTGAATACTTAACACAAATCATTTGCTTGACAGTTACCAAACTTGGTACGGTGGCTTCACCTCGAGAGTAGATGACACTATTGATTAAGAATGTCGCCAGTGACAATTAAAATATGAGCTATTTACCTGTCACAGACAACCAAAATAATGTTTGATCTTTTAGATACCATGAGCGCCGAGCACAGACCTAAATTTGCAGCCCTTCATCTGCAATGGTGCTGACGTCTCCATGTGAGTGATATATTCTCAGAGGTACTTAAAATAATAAACGATCAATCAATCATTCATTTTTAGTGGGGGGGGGGGGTGGTCCTCGTATCAATTCCTCATAGTACTTACCAACAATTAGTGAAATTAAAATTTACGTTACTATTTGAATTATAATGAAATTTTTTTCAACCAGACATTTTAAAAAGCAGCATGAGCTGCAGAATTTTTAGTGTCTTGGGGACAACGTTGAAATCTCTAGATCCGGTTTCCAGGTATTTCTAGATCCGGTCTCCGGGGATTTTTAGATCCGATATCCAGGGTTACATTGCGTGTAATGAGCAATAACTCTTACAAATACGACGATTAATGCGCGGGTATATCCAATGCAACCGAAATGGTCCAACACTGACCAAAAAAAAAAAATTATCAAAGCTACAACAAGCTACCACTAAACACGGTGATCATGCCACGCAGAAGACGGTAACTAGCTCGTCGCATCTAGATACGCTTTCATTCAAGATCAAACAATGGCTATAAAATATATACCAAATATAAACTGCAAACAATGTATTGAATTCCAATTCATCAACAGAAATATCACCGCCTCTTTGCTACCAATTGATCCGTAGTTTAAACGATTAAAACTATTTTTACATTATATTTTTTGTAATTATCCTGTTTTTATTGCTTCTGAGCAATATGCGAGATTTCAGTAAAAAAAAAAACCAACCTAGATTTATCGTTCTTTGTATGCCTTTGATTTGTAAAGATCCGTTTCGTTCCACATTGGAACAGACCAGAAACCCTTGATTTGGAGAAGATGATGTACAGGTATACTGAAAATAAATGCATTTTCATACACATCACAAACTTTATATTTTTATTTAGCGTGCATGAGAAAGAAACATTTTATAAAGGAATCACTGGATTGTTAGCTACATTAACGTGACAATTTACATAACAGCGACATGAATTTCTTTATGTGCTTTATGGGTACATTAGTAATTAGTTTTATGTTTCCAAACTGTCATTATTAATTTATCTATAATGTAAATTGAGAATAAGAATATTTTCAAATTTTGAACGAGACAAATTTATTTTTATCTAGATCTAACTTCATTGCCATTAACTTTTCTTGCAAAATGATTCTTTTTTAAATATTCTTGTAAATGGTCATTAGAATTATACTGACACAGAAATATCATATAGACTGAATTTCATACTTTGAGTGACCATTTGTCTTGTTACATGATTCTAGAATAATTTGGACCAAAAAAGATTCTGAGTACTGTACTATTCATTTAATTTTAGGGCTTCGGACTCAACTCTGTACACAATATTGTAGTTTTAGTTTTCATCAGTTGTCTACAAAGCTCATTGTAATATTACTGTTCCAAGTCCTGAAAATAAGAATATATTCTTTTTTTATCAATTCATGTTTTCAATATTTTTATTTAATTAAAACATTGGGCTATGGGCTCTACAAAAAGTGAGCATTTTTGCACACAACGCTCCAATCATCCAATATCAAGGGGTACACTTATATTGGAATTAACATGTTAACAGGTGCCATACTTGAAGTTTGTTTTTAGATTGGGTGTCATACAACCATATAAAATATTTTAAGCGAAGTATACTGTAACTCCAATCTGATTAAAATTAGCTCCTTAGATCCGCTCACTTAGATCGCTACACTAGGGTAGCGATCTAAGTGAGCGGATCTTAATCAGATTGACTGTAACTCTGAAAAGTTAAAAATATCACACTTTGGTGCTTATATCATTTCTTCTGTCATTTCGTTAATTTTTGTTTCCAACCAAATCAGTAACTGTAAATTTTGCAATAAAGTGTATAAATTAATTGCTTTTTCTACTAAGATAGAAATTAAACACTATTTCTTGGATTTCACTGAGCAAATAATCTGTACAAATACATGCAGTCAAATTTGACACAAATTTAGCCCATAAAATCATGTATTTTTTTCAATTTAACAAACTTTGCCTGGCTACAAAATAATGCGAAGTACTTTTTTAAAAATGTTATACTGTTTTGGAAAGCTGAAAGTACAGTAGTGTTATTCTTGAAACTGTGTCTATTAAAACATACACGATAACTGCTTTCNAGTACAGTAGTGTTATTCTTGAAACTGTGTCAATTAAAACATACAAGATAACTTAATATTAGGTAAGTAGAATATTCCACCCTGATCGTGTTTTGGTTGAAATACTTGTATCTGTTTGTAAGTTTGACATTTAACCTCAGACGTTCCTGGAAGCTGAGCGGTTTTATGATTTTCATTGGGTCAGAAAGACTCTTTAAGCCCCCAGCAGGTCCAAGGCTGGCCTTGGTATTGGTTCCAGGGGGCGAAGCCTGGAAACTGAGAGCTTGTAGAATTTTCATTGGGTCAGGGAGCTGCTTTAAGCCCCCAGCGGCCCCCGTTTTAACAGGTTTTAGCATTTTCATTTGAAAATGGCGGTGCACGTGCACCCCCCCCCTTCCGTACGACCTTGAACAGTATTAAGCGTCGATTGGGTGAATATAAATCATATACGGTACCAATTTTGATGCACCAGATGCGCATTTCGACAAATTATGTCTCTTCAGTGATGCTCAAACCGAAATGTTGGAAATCCGAAACATGAAAGTAAAACTCTGTAAAAGTGATCAATGTAGTGCCAAAAGATTGGGGCCAAAAACTTCGAAGGATCAGAGCTATGCCTGAGGGAGATAATCCTTAATTTTGATATGAATTTCTAATTTTACTATTGCAATTAAATACATATCCGTATTTCAAGCTAGTAACATAGTACATAGCAACTGGGCTGTAGAGACCCTCGGGGACTAACAGTCCACCAGCAGAGGCCTCGACCCAGGGGTCATAATATAAATCATACACGGTACCAATTTTGATGCATATGTTGTGGTGTAACTATGTATAAAAGAATAAACCGGACTCCATAACATCAAATTTTGTTTCATCGGAAACACTAAAAACTTTTTACAAACCAAATTAGAACATATTTTTCTTAATTATCTTGACAATTGTTTATGAAACATTGCTGTTTCCTATTAACATGAACTTGTGCATGTGTAAACTAATATCCCTGTAATCGGTAGTGTCACTTGCTACCCTGTTAGGTTGCAATCTACACTGATGCCCCCGGATTACAACAAAGTGGAACTCATTTTAGAGAATAATTTTCAAAGCAGGTCAGAGGTCAACGAATCTGGTACAAATGAAAAGGTCTTCTCACAAACAGTACCTCTTACGATTAGGAAAATATGACTTATTAACGAATTATCTAAAACTAGGTTAATGGTCACCGGGTCAAAGATTTTGACGTCATTGAAAAGGTCTTGCCACAAGGAATAAGCTGACTAAGGTTAAAGTTTGCCCCAAAGAAGACAGACAGTAGGAGGCAAAAAAAAAAACCAGACAGACAGACAATCGGACAGAGAGACAGACCAATAATCTTCGATTCCCAGAGGCTTATTAAAGATCACGCAATCAAGCTTTGGTGAAAATGTACACGTACATGCATGCGCAAGCTGACATTTCCCTAATGCATCCGGATTAACTCCGCTTATCTAAATACTAGAATTAAATACGTTTTCTGCGTACATTATACTTATATTTACATCCTCTAAACCCTTTCTCTTCAGTTTTTTTTAAATTGACATTTTTTCATCATATAATGAATGAGTGTTTGATGTAAACTAGTTTGATCCAAATTTTTTTGTGCTACCTACCCGCGTAATCATTAATAATAAGGAACGTAGATACACACACACACACAAGAAGTTGCCTTAAGGTACATGTATCTATATCAATATATTCTTTTAAAAAGCAAACTGTAATTGACCTTAAAAGTGTTTTCATTTTCTTTTTCTATAGTGTATTGCAATCATTTTATTCTAACAAAAAGTGTTGCCATTTTCAAAATATTTATCGATGCAGTTTATCAATTCTTAATTAATTGCCCTACCCCAACATAAATTTTCTAGTACACAATTCCAAGAAATTGATTGTACGCTGCGAAATGAATTGTAATTTAAAAAAAAACATTTTGAGGAAAATACCTTTAATGATTTTTGTTTACTAATAATTCATTGCACTAGGAAAGTTCCGCCATTCCATAAGGAATCATTGATGAAGATGAACGATTGAAAACGTATGAGAGAAAATACGTCTAGTTTTGTTGTTTTTACATAACCCTCACAAAAACGACCTGTATTTACCAGCTATACACAGCCTTCAAAGATATTTTATGGGTCTTTCCCACACCAATTTACTCAATTTGGGTTATAAACTCTAATTAAGATGAAAAGTATATCTTCTCGTGTCTTGTCCTTTTCAGGAAGCTAAGAAGATAAATTTTACACTCCAAATTGCCAGGTTTTTCTGTAATGACTGTATAAAAATTGCTTATGCGAGAGTCCAGTGACAATTCAATATACATGATTGCCGGAACGAAACAGTTAAATCGATCTCAGAATCCAGCATCAACCTGTGGCTAGTCAAAGAGGACTGCCGCTAAATGCTCGTTACAGGCGAGATGTAATGTCTTTTGCCTAATAAATCGCATCCGGGGGAAAGGTAGATATTGTAGCCGCATGACTCTGAATGGGAAATCTATCGACGATTGATCTATGCGGGTTGATTTACACCCAGTCTACTACCACCTGACAATTTCCGTACAAAGACTTGGCTGCCCGCCATTAAATAGAATGATGGGATTCCGATACAAAACCAAGAAGTCCATGGACCACATCACTCACCTGAGGAGTTTTGTAAGACTCTAAAAATAATAGGGTCTATTTAGCTTAGTCTTTCTTTTGGAGAAAAGTTCCCGATGTAATTTGAAGTACATATACTTTTGAATCATTGTGGCGTCTTCCCTAGACCAGAAACTGTGCTTTTAAGAAACGTCATTTTACACTGCATTTTTTAAATGTGTAAGTTTTTGTTATATATTTTGTAAAACTTCAAACACTAGGCTACTGTAGTTTCTCTCCAGGGAGTTGTGGTCAAATTACAAAAATATACACTACATTCTTGCATTCTAACTCGACAGTGTATGTTTGTGGTTCCTATAATCACTTCTTATGAGGCAAAATTATTTAAAAATTTTCAAAGGAGAGGAAAAATTCCCTAGTTGTGGACTTTAACCGCATCATTTAGGTATATTGACGACGTTTTATCCATTAATAATACTCATTTTCATTCAGATGTCGATTCGCCATATCCCAATGAACTCAAAATAAAAGACACCACAGAGTCTTCTACGTCTACTTCGTATTTATATATTTTATTGAACATAGATAATACACTCAGCTTTGTGACAAACGGGATTATTTCATCGAGAAGATTTCCTATCTTTATGTAGCAGAAACATTCCATCATAACCTGCATATGGTGTTTATGTCTCTTTTAAAGTTATTCGATACGCAAGAGCTTGTTCTGCGCATGATCAGTTTTTAAATCGAACTAAGCTACATGTACTAACAAACAAGCTGATGTTGCAGGGGTTTCAACAGTTACGTCTGAAGTCAGCATATGCAATTTCTATGGTCGTTATAACGATCTAGTTTGCCAATACAACTTGCTAATATGTGAAATCCTTCCGACGTGTGTCATAACAAATGTTAAGCCATTTTATACACTGATTTTGACTATGGATTACTCGGTAACCTGATCAAGACAAAGGGCTTACGCGGATATGACCGGTCTACTGGGAATGTTTACTCCTCCTTGGTGCCTGTCTTCACCTCTGATATATATGAAGGGTTCTTGATTGCCTGTTAATTTGTATTCCGTTTAGGACTTATGAGATTGATTACTATTCGTTTTCTTCGCCTTTTCATCAACGTTTTATCTATTAACAAATGTTAATTTTCATTCATAAATTGGTTCGGTATATCCCTGTGAACTCGAAATAGAAGGTTCCACGGTCTTCCATATATGCTTTTTTTAAATATATATTTTATTGAACGTAGATAGAAAAGGCAAACTAACAACTCCACTTTATGAGAAACTTGATGACTTCATCTTCTCCATCGTCAACTTTTCACATTTATGTAGCAAGTATATTAATCCCATTATCACCTGTATGTGATGTTTATATCTCTCAACTGATTCCATACGCGATAAGATGTTCTACATATGATCAATTTTGAAATCCGGGCAACTACTGACAAATCAGTTGACGTCACAGAACTTTTCAACAGTCTTGTTTGAAGTCAGTATTTCGAAAATTCTATGATATTCGCAAATACAACTTGCCATTAGATCGGATGTTGTGTGACGTGTAAATGGCTTTACTGATGTAGGATTTTAATTTCTTTATTGCCTCCCTTTGGAAGGGCACAGTGACCGTCATATGACGTAAATCCTCGTCGCCGAAGGAAACGTCATGCTTGGTTGAAACTGGTCCAGTGTTTCTCATCGACAAGTTGAAAAATGTCCTACATTTTTCTTGATCGTCAGATTAAACTTGGTAATCAAGTTTTCAGGGGAGTCCATTGGTTTTGAAATAATGAATTACGGTTCCAAGCATCACAGAATGATAGATGTGTTCTTACAAGGCAAAGGGTTGACCTTCATGTCATCTTACAGAATATGAGATGTCTGCATGGGTAAAACAAATCTTTGAAAGGGATGTAAAACATTAATCAAACATACATTTAAAGACAAATTACATTATTTTAAAAGAGACTGAATATTTGTACGTCATACTGTTGTTAGAGGCAAGCAACTGTAACTTTACTTTCGTTTGTTTATTCAGAGATCGATGGCGAGGAGAGAAAGCATTGATCAGGCTTCATTCAAATTTCATAGAATTTTGAAGAGCGGTTTCAGAATTCTAACCTGTTGAAGGCAGCAAGGTAATTTGTTATTCCATAACAGAATATCGATACGGCGTTAGCATCCGAGACGACAAAGTGATTGACAAGTTGTATCTTGCACTTCGGTAGAAATTTACCATATCACCATGGCGCCAATAGTACTAGCATGTAAAAACAGAAAGAATAATACATGTACATTATATCTTGATTCTTTTGAAATAATATTGTATGCCCAGGAAGGGGAAATGAATGGGTGGAATCACATTTCAAGCTACCTGCATGGGGCTGTGAATAAAGACATCTGCCAATAGAGAGATTACGTCTCAGAAAGATATTTACTACAATTATTTTTATGACAACATTCTGACTTAAGACTGACAGAAGTGTGGGGGTTTGCAATTACAGAATCACTCTGCTTGAAACCTGACAGGAATATGATATTTTTGGACTTCAAAGAGAAAAGACCATGTATATTTTTACAAATAACATCTAGTACATGTATATATGCATTAGTGTGTTCATCAGTTTAAAATGTGAAACAGCAGATAAGCTTAGCTACTCCACATCCACTTTCTGCGTTATATCGAGATAGTGTCATTGGAAACAAGAGTTGGTGATTTCCCATGCGGGTATAACACTCAAAGTCTTCATTTTTCTCTGTAAAAACTAGAACGTTCGTTTAGACAAAAAATTACTGATGTCAAAGAGCTCATTAGTAATTATGTTTTAAAGATATTTTGTTTTCCTTCTTTAACGTCCTTTTTTCTATGTTACTCATTCGACTGAAGGTACAGTACTACTATGTAAACTGTAGCCTGGGTTTCTCTATTGTGCTGACGCCCGCCGTACACGGACCTTAATAGGTCCAAACGTTCTGTGACACACGAGTCTTTAGAGAGACTCGAACCGACACCCCCCGATCATAAAAATAGAATCAAAAAGATTAGATGAATAGAGGAAATATTTTCTATTCAGTCTAATTCGTCTGATTCACATTCCTGGGAACTGGGCAACAGTTGTGATTAAGGGAGACAATTCGGCTGTCGTCTCTATCGAGCGCATCATGATCAAAGAATGGACATTTCGATCGACTATCTGGTCTTTTTTTTCTAACAGGTAACCCTTAAAATTGCAGAGCTTTGCTAATATACCTACTAATATTGAACTCATTGCAAAGTTTATATCTCGTGTAACATCACTCTGTACCCAAAGTATAATAAGTCGCCTTTGAATAACATTCTTAGAAATTGCCAAAAATCGATGTTAGTTTATTTAGAACTTGAACGCTTTTGGAAGATATTGAATAAGCTGCATTTATACTTCCATTAATGCCGCCCATTGAGCTGGGGAAAGCAACAGTTGATCATTGTTAAGCTTATTGACATGTATCTAGTACGGCGAAAGCAAACCTCGCGCGATATTGGAAATTTTAAAATTGATGTGTTTTAGCTCCACAGGTACCTACTAGAAAATCGAATTTTCAATTTTTAACGGTGAGATGATATTTAACTGGGGGATCGATGTGCATACACTGGATAGAACTGAACCAACCAAAAACAGATTTGGGATCGATACGGCGGGCAATGTTTTGTAAAAGAATCAGCTTCGATGAGTTTAGATTTAGTTTATAAAATATCGTGAATAGTTCAAGTAAAAGTACTTACATTTATTGCGTATTTATTGTCCCGAGTAAAAGTACTTACATATATTGCATATTTATAGTCTGGGTAAAAGTATTTACATGTTTGCGTATTTAATTGTCCGAGTAAAAGTACTTAATTTATTGCGTATTTATTTCCCAGTAAAGCACTTACATGTATTGCGCATTTATTTTCCGAGTAAAAGTACTTAAATTTATTTGCGTATTATGTGTCAAAATTGAATAAGTAACTTCTATGTGCCCGATCCTTTAGTTGCATGCATTACAGTGTATAACAATAAAACATGTTCAATTCAAAAATACTTACTTGTATTGCGTATTTATTTTCCAAGTAANCATGTTCAATTCAAAAATCCGTACTTGTATTGCGTATTTATTTTCCAAGTAAAAGTACTTACACGTATTGCGTTTTTATTGTCCAAGTAAAAGTACTTATTCATAGTCCGGGTAAAAATGCAGGTATTTCTTCTTATCAATTTTTTTTTTTGATTGGAAAAAACACGATGGTGATAAAGTAAGCTTATAAAGCCTTCAAACTTTGGAAGACATTTTTATTGGCTAGCTTTAGAAACCCTGACTCAGATAACTTAATATTAGCTTTTAATGCTGTCAATGTGGCATTACTACGTGTATGACCTAAAATCACACCACGATCACATTTTGTTTGAAATATAGTAATTCTAGAACGTTTTATTGATGAGCTCATCAAAAACAATATCGCGGCCAAAATTTAACAGGAGGTTGAAATTAAAAAACAATACGGTATCTAAAGCTCAATCTGTTGAATGATCTCTAATAATAAACAATGAATAACGCTCTCTTGAGTAAATCATCCCCCCAAAAAAGTGTCAAAATGCATTAAATGCTTTTTTAATCGATTTGACAAAATAATTTAAGTGCAATGATTCAATCTTTGACGTCATCATGACACAAAACTTACGAGAATGGCCATGAAGACTTCTTTTCATGCATGGATTAATTGTTCTTAATTTTGAATCTATAAATTGTTAATTTTAGGTAGATATTGAACAAAACTAGGCCTTAGTGCCCCTAAATTTATCAGAACAAGAGCAACTCAATCAATAGTAATTAACTTACTGGATCTCTAACCCACATGTAGGTTCTAATAAATTTGAGAAAAGTAATTCTATATTGTTTAAAACTCTTTGGATCGAAAGCGTTTATTTTGAATAGATTTGTATTTATCATGTAGCAGTTTCATGAATTTAGGGAATTGAGTGGCCTCTCAAAAACATATCCCTCAACGTTAAATCCACACCGTGAAATAGTAATATAATATTGAAAAAAAAAATACCATCTAGATACAACACAAGTTTTTCTTTTTTAAAATTGTTTATTTAACAGCAACATTTAAAAGNTTTAAATCCACACCGTGAAATAGTAATATAATGTTGAGAAAAAAAATACTATCTAGATACAACACAAGTTTTCCTTTTTTTTAAATTGTTTATTTAACAGCAACATTTAAAAGACAAGATAATACTGACAGCGGCTATTGCACATATTCCATGAAAAAGAACAAATGTTGTGACGTAATAGGAAAGACATCACGTGAAATAACAATTAGATGTGACGTATCTATACAATGGTGTAATGAATAACAATTACAGAGAAGTACCTGGACGATGATGTAATAAAAAGTATTAAAAGGATGTAAGTGATTTATATATTTAAAAAATTTTGAACTGCAAGAAAAAATAATGCTAAAAGATAGCATATCTCCCATTCCAATCATACCATCATGCATCTGTAGACTACGTAAGCAGACGACCACGTGCACACATATAAGGTAAAAAATATCTACAAAGTCACAACCATAATGATAGCTTTTAAAAAATACAATTAAAAACTTAAAATCTCATTAACAATCATTTAAAAAAACACCCACAAATTGGACAAATAGAAAATCACAAACACTCCTCCATTGCCTCTCGTTATTCTTCAGACGTTGGTGTTCGTGTATGTGTCGTTCTAACACCTCGGGTCAAGGCGGAAATGTATGTTCCGGTTGACTGACTAGAGTTACGGTGGACTAGATAACTCATGACTGCTTTGGAACCAAAGCGAAGCGAAAACAACAAAATGTTTACAGACAACAACAATTGTTGTTCGAACACCTCTAGCAAGCGTGCAAAGTCTATGTACAAAAATAAGTGACGACGATATCGTGCTGGATGTTCATGTATAGGAATAACGTGTTGTGCATATCTAGAATTATATTAAGTTGTCTCACTCTACAACTGTTTGAATAAACAACATTTTCGAAGTACGAAGACACATTGGTGATTATATTGAAATGGAACAAGTGTAAAATACGGTAAAAAGTTCTACGAAAATAGGGATTGGTCTTTGCTGATATGAAAATCTCTTAAAACTACAATGATGTTACATAAGCCATTACTAGTGTTCAGAGAGATCTAATATTTAGAAGTTGGCACAAAAAATTTAAAAATTCGTAAGAGTCGTAAAAAACGTGCAGTTCTAACACTCGGAAAAACAAGAGATCTCCGATATGGCGGACAGTTCTGACATTACTGAGCCTGTCTCGGATTCAGTTCCATCTTTGATGCACGCAGACTCATAATGCTTGTTAAGGTAGGATTTCAGAGCAAACGATTTGTCGCATCTCTTGCACTTAAAATGTTTGAATGCTGAATGAGTCTGCATGTGAGCTCGAAGATTTGATCTGTCGGCAAAAGCCTTGCCGCAGTGTGCGCATCCGAACGGTTTTTCGCCAGTATGGGAACGTCTGTGCCCCTGGAGAAGCCATGGTCTAGAAAACGATTTGCCACACATGTCGCATTTATGTTTGAGTTCATGGGTAAGAATATGCATAGACAAGGCAGGCATGCTCACGTAAACCTTTTCGCAATGTGGACATTTCTTGGCTGAATGACTATCGAGGCTTCGATGTGTTTGTTTGTGACGTGAAAGATTCGATGACGTAGCGTAATCTTTTCCACATTCGTTGCAAGTGTACCTCTGTTTCCCGCCCTTGGTTGGAATCCCGAAGGTATTCTTCCGCGATCTTCCATCGCTGACGAAAAATGCGTCATACGTGTAGCCCACAGTGTGCAAACTCGGAATGGATGTTCGAATTTCGACCTCCAAATCTTTATCTGGAACTGGATCTGGGGAGGGAGTTTCCTGACGACGCATTTCTTCGTACTTTTCTCTGGAGTCAAAATCGTGAATAATGGTTGCCGAATTTTGTGGCAGTGTTGGAACAACAACATCTTGAATATAACCTGAAATCAACCCAGGGATAAAATTAATAAACGTCATACCGTATATTTAGTAATTGAGAGAATCCAGCATCATTGACAGAACATTGTGTGGATGCTGTCAAGCCCTGTGAATCTACACGACCTTCTTAAGTCTGACAGTCTTGACAAAGACGAAAATTCGATCAAGACATTGGCTGTTGCTCGCTTCTTAAACCATCTTAATAGTTGTTTCAGTAATAATTAGAAAAGTTAACTATTGCAACTTATCTAACTTCTTTTACACGACTAGTCGTAAACTGGGAGAATTATGTTACGTTTATAACTCAATTAGATCAATCTATGGCAGGGAAGTTAGATTACACAGGCAACAATTGCATCCTCCGAACATTACCGACTGACAAGCGCATAACTCATGTCCGGATCATAACATCAATTATCAACAGATTTAGAAGATGATGTTCCCATTGTTAGTTGTAAGTGCAGCCTCGCCGACGATAAGGAGCGATTTCATGTATCATTTATACTTTTTCCAAAAGTGAAAGCAGTTCCTTATGACGTGGTAATTGGGTGCTTTTCGTCTTTCGAGTCGGGTGATTTAAAAAAAAAATTCTTGATTATGATTCCTTTTCCATTTGAAAACTAACATTGTGAAAGACTTTATTCGAATTCTTTTTAAAAAATGATTCTACAATTTCTGAGATGAAAGAGGTAAAATACAGTATATTCAGCTCAAATAGAGCGCTATTTTCTATCAATAATTTCTCACGTGCAGAGAGTTTTTAAATCTGTCAAAATTCAACAATTCAATAACTCCATGGACGAAAGCACGCGTTCAATAGCGATATGCAGACATCCCGTGCACGGGTGAGGTCTCGAGAGCATTGACCAGAGGGACAATTCCGCCCGTGTCGGTGAACTCCCAGCCAGCTCTTCCCCCAGTAATTTCATTAAAATCCCGATTATTCAACTCTTTCACAACAGAAGAATATATTATGCACAGCTATTGTCCCCGTGGTTAGGTGGTCGACTTCCTATGGTAATCGGAACCATGTTGAACAATATATCGTTGGAGGTTTGAAGTAGAAGTTGCGTTACGTTACAATGGACATGCATCTGGGAAGCGGCACAGCTATGAAAGATTTTTTTGATATTCCTGACAGCTAACCTTATAATTTTAATTATTTATTAATGTCTTTTCATTTTCTTCAGAGAAATTCTTGTCAAACAAAAGAAAATGCGGGTTATAAAAAATTGATTTTTCACTCCTTTTAAGGTTCGCATACCGCGGGGTGGCGAAAAGAGAAAAGACTCTTCTACCGCTACAAGAATGGCAGGATAAAATTCTGCAGAAATCTAAAGGACATGAAGATGTCATTTAAATATATATTTTACAAAGCAACGCAGTTGTAAAATGGGGTAGATTCAACAATAGATATATTCCTACATATAGATGGAATGATGGAATTAATCTCATCATTAAAACTCTAAATAAAAAAAGGCAATATTTCTACTTTTACTTTAAAAAAAATAAAATGTCACTTTATTCGATACTTGCACATACGTAAAGTTAATCATCAAAAGTCTTTGAAATTAATTTGCAATCGTTTTGGTAACTTATCATAGAAAATGAAGAAGAGAAATTAATATACATGTATAATGTAGTCACACACAAATTATTGGTACAACATCTCTTCTCTCTCTCTCTGCTCTCTCTCTCTCTCTCTCGCTCTCTCTCTCTCTCTCTCTCTCTCTCTCTTCTTCCTCTCTGAATTATAATTTTGTAATTACCGTTACTGATGCGGACCGACAGAGGCTGTAGCACTGGGGTGAAGGGTGTGGCCGCCCTGAGACTGGCCACGGACTCCTCGAACACGTCCCTGATCCTGTACTGATTCGGGTGCCGGTCCTCGTCACCCTTCACTTTTTTGACTAGAAACGATCGGGGCATTATTCTCCTGTCACTAGAGTTTTCACCAAACAATTTAAAGTTTCATATCTTCCTCCAAATTTTTACATCTTCAGGACCAGTTTTTCCTTCATAAAAGTTCCAAAGTTTTTCTTTTTCTTGCGTAAATTTTTACCCGCGATGTTGTTTCTTATCGTCATGGTAACTGATGTACAAATTGTCTTTTTAAGAAATCTCAGTTTTCCCCTTTTATAGTAAACACGTTTGGTGATAAGTCGGTTCTCACGCTTCCATAAACGGACTTATATACCCAGTCGCATGCCAATCAAGCGGCACGCGCCTCCGCGAATCGCAGCCCAGGATCGCCTGTAATTGAACTCCGTCGGAACAATGCAACGAAAGTGGTGTAGCGCTTTGACAAATACAAACATTTACCATTATTCCATTGAATCGTTATTCTAGCTTCGTCATCTGGATCTTTGAATGGAATTTCATTATTTTAATTAGGTGGCATCGGGGCATTGCCTTGACATGCGCAGAAGCGTCCTGTTCGCGTGCGAAGAGATCAGGGATTTTAAAGGTTTAGCAATTTCAAATTAACTGAATTAATCATTTATGTATATACATGTAGAAATAATGTGCCGAAATTGTCAAATATTTTACGGTATGGGGGTATAAATGTATTTAAAAAATTATTCTTTGTATATTTTGTTTTATTTTGTCGTGTGGCCATTGCATGTAAATGTAATACATTATTGTATCAAAATGTAATAATTCGATACCCTCGGTTAATTTCAATTCATACATATTTTAACACAAAATAGTAATGATTAATTCATGATAGATATATGATACCTGGGATTTTTACAACCTGTCACCTGACGAAGCGTACCTGCATCTATTAATAATAAACTAGGTCTATTGAAAGTTAGGTATCGTGACCATTGATTCTCGTCTCTGCTCGGGCTCTACTAAATCAACAACCACCTGTTGTGAAAGCTCCCTATCAACAGAAATTCAGTCATTTCCATTCTACCTGTAAATAGCTCTGTTTGCCTTTAACGATTTCTATTTCGGTATATCCTTTTTGCAATTGGAAAAAGCAATATAATTTGTTTTACGAATTTTTTTGTCGAATCAAGGAAACAAAGCTGGATTTTGAATAGTGAAAATAAAAAGAAATGTATTTCTAAAACAGTTTATTTTTATCCACATAAAATATACTTGTTAAATACATTTCAAAATGGAATAAACCAAAAACAAACAAACAAAACACACACACAAAATAAAAAAAAAATAATAAATAAAAACCAAACAAACTAAAAAACAAACAAACAAACAAACCACCCCCTATATATAAAAACAGAAATAAACGCAGACATGTTGTATTTTCAATACTAAGATATGTTGAGTATACTAAATAAAATATGAATGTAAATATTATGTGTCTAAGGATAGATATTTTTCTGTAAATTACACAAATGTTAACTGTTTTCAAACATTTTAATAACTTTAAAATTCATTTTTTTATGATTAAATTATTTCTAAACCGAAGCAAGACTGTTTTGTCATGTTTTACATGTGAATCGCCTTCGCGCAGGTGCGCAAAGTTCTCGACCCAACAGTTGGCGAGTATAATGCATAACATCTCATTTGAGACCGATGCACTTAAGGTGCACGTAAATCGGAGCATAACTTATTGAAGGGCAACAAAGGATTAAAATTAGACATTTACTGGATGCACCATGGATGACGAAAAACGCCGGTCATTCAACTTGCATCAGAGAGTGGACAAGCTTTGAGGACCGCATAATAATTACACTGCGTTACGAAAATAGCCCACTGGACAATGCTTCGTCCTATTTATACCATCTAATTGTCTTGCACAAGAAAAAGCTGGAAGCTGCACCGGTTGCATGGTCTGCATGTCATATCCAGATCCCACCATCTGCCTCGCGACTTTTCCGTACTTTGAATTAACTCGGATATTATGCGACCAGAATGGTTGCACAAAAATTAGCTACAAAGGCCAGGACCAAAATTAGATTCTTTCATAGAAAGATTGTATCTAAAACGGGTACCGGAGAAAAATGATAATATTTGTTTTATAGCTTCATTGTAACGGACGATCACTTGTACCTTTGATGTAAAACATCTCGCTCAGCATGCGGCGTACATTCTAGAGGGTCACCTTTGCCACGCGCTCAGAGAAAAATGTCTGCCACATGCTCAATATACCTCCCCCGTTTGCCTACTAACCCCTATATTTGATGTTAAAAGTTTTAATGTCGTTACCAACTACAAAGCGGACTTGTTACATCAGTCCGCGCAACAGTTGGTGAAAAGTGACGGCGTAAGAATACAATGACATAACCGAAAACAGATGCCCGAGGCCATTGTTCCGAGAGAAATCGAGAGTTCAAGTCTTTCGAACATTGCCATTCAGAATGAGAAAATTATGGAATCGCAGTATTATATTTCAAATGAATTTGATGATGAAGTTTTGTGATAACTGCCTCATTTGTTATAACAATGCCCCCCAAAAAACATAAAAAGGGACGAAGGATGTCACCCGTGATAAAAGTGTTAGAAAAATCATTGTTCCATTTTTCCTTAGATTTTACTTTCACTGAAAGTCAAGCTCTTTGAATACTTAAGAGATTGATACAAGCGATGTTTAAATGTCACTCGATACGAGTACATGTATACTGCTTGCTTAACCCATGTTCATTTTATTTTCGAAGATTTTTTATGGTTTTTTTTTTTAATCTTGTTTCTTAAGCGCTTGCTTGATTTTAGGGAGACGAAAGAGGTTTCTAGATTAATAAATTCATCAAATGGAAATATGGTTTTTGTATTACTATTGGACAGCATATTGAGGAATTTCAGTAATTAGAAAATATTTTGTTATTCTTTAATTTTTATTTCTCAAGTGATTTTTGAAATACAAAAAACCCCAAAGATTTTACATTTTTGGAGTTGGATCTTTAATTGAAATATTTGCTTTGTATTGATAAAAATGAAAAACGTTTTGAGATCGTATGAGGATCAAGTTTGCAAAAGAATAAAGCCATGTCTGATGGATGAAAGGACGAAGATTTGCAGAAAACACGTGCCCCTGTCTTTCAAGAATTGTATTTAATGTTATTATTATGATTATTATTAATACATTACTAGAAACGATACAATGAAATAGAGACAGAGGAGTGTCATTTAAATGGTGAAATTCAGCGCGGATTCTCCCGCCACCTGCAGCAGACGAGATCAGTCTCTGTCTTCTGCTTAAATCAGTTCGATGTCTGTCATTAATCATCTCTTTACAGTTCATTGATTGAAGAAAATATTAAATATCGTCTTTTAAAAATTCCAGAATATAAGCAAGTTAAAATAATTCTTATAGAATTATTTCTTAAACGTTTCATGATGAAACATTTTCACCCATCTTAACATAGTGTAAGATGAAAGGGGGGGGGGGGCAGTATAGAATTATCTCCATGTGTTTAATTAACATATACTCGTTTTGAAATATTTATGTTCAATTTTTAGATTTCTTAATTTGATATTTGAAATGCTTCATTACGTTATTTCTAGTGGTCAGCAAAAATTTGAAAGTCAGTTGTTGAGTTACAAGTAAGATACAGCGCTCACAAATCTTCGCAATGTAAACAAGGCTCGAGCCTTGTTTATGTTTACAAAAAGATTGCTTCGTAGAAAATATCATGTTAAAACAATATGAGATGCGAGAAACACTAAGGCACGTTACATTGTGTTTAGAATAAAACTTCTAATTTGAAAAAAAATCTGCTTTAAATGGACGTTTAGTAGCATATTCAATATATGTAAGCAAAATTATGGCTCGGACCTTGTTTACATAACAAAGAATTGTAAGGCTGTATCTCACTTTGAAGTCAACAGATGACGTTAAAATTTTCCCTGATCATTAGAAATACCTTAGTCAAAGCATTGTAAACACATTAAAATTGGCAATCTAAAATTTGAACATTTTTAGTTCAAAACGTGTCCATGTCCTTTAACATCCATTACAGGATATTCTTACCATCTATTTAATTATAGTGTATAGGGTGAATGATAGGACAAAAAGTACTTACATTTAATCCTAAAACTAGTTTTGACCCATTCTCAGAAAAAAGATTAGAGAATATGTTAATTAAAGCCGAATCAACGTAAAAGACGTGGAAGACAATATAGATACTTACATAAAACCATCGCGTATTATTGTATTATTTTCGCAATATGTGTATACATTCAAGAGGTGAAAAACCACCCAGAGCCACGTACAACACTGTAGCAACGGAATCCAGACCAAAGACTGAAAAAAAGGACCATGATTAGATTTCTCAACTTGGAATGATTCTATTTGTACTTTGGTTTCCTGATTGTGGATAAATTCAATGATGGTCTGCAGAGTTTCATGTGACTGCTTTATCTTATAAGTCTTTGACTGGATTCTGATACGTTTAGTCAAATAAAATGTCAGTTGTAGTTGGGGGCACTTCTGGTTTTGAAAGGTAAGAAAATATCTAATTGAACAGATGAAACTGAAAAGATCGTAGGTTTTTGAAAACATAATGATAATACAAAGTGTGCTTCTGTACCATTAAAGCTACAATATTATATGTTTTATGTATCGTCATCAAATACTTTTAAGTAGTTCCATATAGTTAGTAGTTTTGACGGGGGTGAACTTTTCATGACAAGGGTGTCTTCTTTAGTAACGACTGTATACAGGACATGATTTTGTTTTATAGCAACGAAAGCCATATCCAAAAAGTTATTTTAGTAGTTTGGGTATTTTTAAATTCAAATGCACTACCATTATTTCCAGTATATCCTTAACACACTCAGACACTATTGATATTGTTGTTTAATCATCTTCACTGATATAAAAGTAAAGAATGCACTAGCTCCCTTAGTTTTCGACAATATGGTCAGTAAAGAGAAGAACAATTGCAGAGAAGAGCAACTTTGTTCTGTACTGAGTTTTGAAATCACATGATCTATGTATGTATGTTTGTCTGTCTGTCTGTCTATCATCTATCTATCTATCTATCCATTTTTTATCCATCTATCTATCCATTATTATTATTGCTCGAAAAATTGTATGAAGAATGAGGACTTTTCCCACTTTACTTTCTTGTCGCAATTTCCCAAGTCAGACACAAATAAAATAACAATGTATATATATTGATAATAAATCTGAAAAACTTTGGGCTTTAAAATTTAAAAAAAAGTGCGATATTGCAAATAGCCGAGTCTTCATGGCAAGAGAATATTAAGATGTTTTTCGTACGCTCATTAAACCCATTTTCTAAACAAGGGAAGTCAAGAAAGAAGGATGCACGCCAAGCCATTGTCAATTACAAATAAAACTGCAAGCCTGGTGCGCTGGTCAATACTCGAAATATAATTATTATAACTGCATCAACAAAAGTATTTTTACGAATACAATAGACACACGTCAAATGAAGACTCGGTTTAATTTGAAAGAACATTTAATATTAAGGGACTATCTGTCCGCGCGCGCAGATGGCTTTGTCTTGTGAATGTCCGAGCCGGACTCTTCACATCAATAAATTATTCATACATTCGGAGAAAATCATTTAATTTGATCTTTTCGCATTCTTTATTTATGGAATTGTGTTCTGATTTCTAACACTTAAGCTCCTTGAAAGTTAATTATGGGGAAGAAAGCTAAATTGTCACCGAGTTATGAATATTTAACGAATGTTCCACAAGTCTAGCGCACTTATTGGGCAGCTGTTGCATTGTCCTAAGACGACTTTTCCTCAAGATATATCATTAGAGAAATTAATGATAGATAGATGGTTTTGTAGATGATTAAATCAAGTTTTATTGTATAAATAAGCGAGTTTATGGGGGTTAATGTCTTGGGTTTTGAAATCAACCTTACAGTAAATCTAGATGGCGCTGAAACAAATCAACACTATTAATCTCAATCGCTTTATTTGTAAGACAAACTAAATCAAAGAACAAAAAAAATGCATATGAAAGACATAAAATAATATCAAACTGAAGTAGCTACAGATGCAGATAAGCTTTTATTTTAAGTCGGCAAGTCATTTATAACAAAATAACATAAGCTCTAGATAGAGAGCTTTTCAGACCGACATAAACGTGTATATACATTTTATACGGGTAACAACATAAGATGGTATATATAAAACAGTATAAAAAGATAAATAAGCTAAGAATGGGCAAAACAGTTTTTTTAACTATACTTATGATTGTGGAGATCTGTCCAACATTATATTATTGTTTCAGATGTCAGCTAGCCTTATTCCCTACAACAATTTAAATTTACATGTAGTTTGGAAACGACATTTTCAAAGGGACGATTTTGTTATGTTAGAAAATTAGAAATGGGCATGATTTATTATTTTTATATCTCATCTAATATTTTGTCAATATGTAAACCCTAGAGAAGTATTTAAATTTCATGATTTATGACACAATTAAATGGCAGTTGTATAACCATTAATACGGTTGACACAGTTTCCTAAACATATCACAGATTCATCAAAACCACTTTATCAATAAACCCAATATTTTGATTTTTATTATCAATAATAAAAGAAATTTGACATCCCACACCTTTAAACAATTCAGTTTCAAAATGGAGGAAAGACATTNTTTGTTTACGTATTTCAGTTCAGCAAAGTCTTTGTGTGTTTTTAATCTCCTAGTATCAAACTTTGTTATAATAATGTATTTAAATTACACTCAAGAGTAAAGTAGAGGACATTTGGCTCCAATTTTTAAGTTAGATACCATACCATGGCATTCCATGGATGAAATGAAACAAAAAAACTCTATCAATTATGCATATAAAATTTTACGGTGGTATAGATATCATTTAATTTTATTTCACGTGACCACCTAGCGCCGATTCTCATTGGTTAAAACACCTTAATATATCAATGGAAATAGTTTTAAAAAACATTCGGTCTTTTTGAACACGTTCTTCCGAAACGGACCGAGTGCTGGCCAAGTGACTGTCTTGTTGCATGTAGCATACCACGTGCTCTTTTTCCTCAGCAACATTTAGGTCTGTGCATATCATAAGGCCAACCGATTGATTGATTGATTGATTATAGTTTGTTTTACGTCCCGTCGAGAATTTTTCAATCTAGAATACAATACTCAACAACATTGAACTTTGAATTCTAAACTGACAAACACTGAACGTATAATACAAAGCTCACAAACATTGAACTTTTTTAATTCTGAACTGACAAACATTGAACTTTGAATACTGAACTCACCAATATCGAGCTTCGGAATGATTCTTTGGAAACAAGACTGACTGCATTGTAAAACCGAATATTTGAAATGTGTTGAGTAAAGATTACCAACATCTAGAATTAATTGTGATTGCATCTAGGAGTGTGCTTGATTAGGTAGCGTTTTGTAGCAAGTTTCTTATATTCACTTACACCATCAATAATTGGTACATGAGGTTAAATAATATATCACAATAGAAAAAGTAACAGTTAATATGATTATATACTAACAGATGCAAACGGTTCGAAAAATTAATACATATGTACATGTACATATGTATAAATAAAACAAAAGAGACATATACATATCATTTTCAGGTAAAGACAGCAGAAAAGGCGCAGATTAGGCCTTCACGCCTGGCTTATGGAGGACAGACTAAATAATATGTTTTGTTATAAACATGCACAGGTTAAGTTTTTTAACACTTGAAATAGACATATCGAATCAACATATGAATGAAAATGATTGTTGTTAATAGATTAAAACGTTGTCGATGTACATTTCAAAATATTTAATGTAACCTGGTGTTAGATCAAATGTTTTCTGGCGTGTTTCATACCAATTGTTAGGCCGTTCTCTGCATGGGTACTCCGACTACGGATTACTCCGTGTACCTGGTTAAAATATAGAGCCCATTATGCTAATCATAACGTAGTATAATGTGAATTTCACTGCCTCTTTTCAAATAAGACCCTAAAATCCCAGCTGATATATGTTTGTATTTAGTTCTCCAGTATTTTGGCAATGAAATGAAAAAGTGAAAAAAAAACCCCGAACATTGATCAATCTCTATAAATCTTATAGAATACAAATTGAGAGATGGACAATTGCCGGTGAAGGGCTGCAAAATTTAGATATGTGCTCGGCTCTTTTGGTTTTTGAGCAGGGAGGTATCTTTATCGTGACAGGGGACCTCGGTTTTTGCGGTCTCATCCGAGGGACCATTCCATTTAGTTGCCTCTTACAAGCAAGGGGTACTAAGGACCTATTCTAACCTTGTCTTATACTGAGACTTTGGTAAGGTTTTGGTAAGGTTTTCTCCTTAAAACAATATAAAAATATTAGTCAAAAACGAGAAGGAAAGCTGAAAAGGTAAAGATAATGAACAGTGATCATTTTATAAGTTATATGCAGAGTACAAAATAAGAGTTGGGCCAACACGGACCTGGACATACCAGAGGTGGGATCAGGTACCTACGGAGGATTAAGCATCCCCTGTCGACCGGTCACACCTGCTATGCGCCTTTAATCTTGGTAAACGAAGTAATCCATTCTCAAAATCAGTGTATAATGAACGGCTGAACAATTGGTATGAAACATGCCAGACAGCAATTGACCCAGTGGCAAGTTGTACTGGCAAACTAGATCGTTATAACGAACATATAATTTGCAAAATGTTGACTTTAAACGTGACTGTTGTTCTTAGAAGATTTTAAAAGATATAACCTCATTAACCATATAACATTTAGATCCCCTATTCAAGAGGCCCTGACTTGAACAGACTTTATAATATATACCTATTTACTGGCTATAGGACAATAGCAAGTTTATTGTCCCCCAAGACAGCAACTATTTCCCGAGGCGCAGCCGAGGGAAATAGTTGCTGTCGAGGGGGACAATAAACTTGTTTTGTCCGAATTGCCAGTAAATAGGTATTTTATTATACCAAAGTTAAAACCAAGAAGATACCTTTCCATACTGTGTTAAAAAAAATGACAAGCTCTGGCTTCAGAATGACGTAACAAGAGACACTCCGTAGTAAACGCAAAGCTTTGGCTTCAGAATGACGTAACAAGGACACTCCGTAAAGTAAACGCGGGAAAATATAGCAACGGTAAATAGTTTTCAGACTATTTCCCTAGGGCAAATAGTTTCACAAACTATTCATGAGTAGCGTCATTCGGGGGGAATGTAAAATTTATATAGTAAAAACAGTCTGAGGTATAATACTATCTGCTGGAAAACGAGAGCATTCATGAACCTGCTATCCTTAAGAAAAAGCTTTTTTAAAAAAGAATTTCCCCATGCATTCCCGTCCCCCTTTTTGTTTTTACTTTACATCCCTCATTGTGGTCTCATTCTACTTCTTGGAACAATGCTGTAAAAATCAAATCTGCACTACCTGAGGATGTCTGTATATCTAAATAATTAGTAAACATGAGTATACACTCGACTTTGTATATATGGGGGGTGGTGGATTATGATTACGTTTTAAACTTCGCCAATATATATATAATTAATAAATACAAGTATGATTGACTGAGGTCTTGCTGTTCTTCAGAAGATGACTTTAAAAACCATATCCTATATACTTTGATCCCCTATTGTGGCCCCATCCTGTTTTCTGGTGCAGTGATTCGAACAATTTAGAACTAACATTTCTAGCCAGTAGTTCTTGAGAAGACTTTTAAATGATCCACCGGTGCAATTTCACCCGAATCTTGATTTTCTCCCTTGGAAGGAAACATGACCCATTATTTGAATGTTCTTTCTGTAGATGAAGTTGGTCAAATGATTCTGGAGAGGTTGAAAATTAGTAAAATTTAAAGACAGATGGACTGCGAGAGATCAGAGAAAGCTCACTTCAAATGAGCTTATCGATCAACTGAGCTAAAAATCAAAAATCTTAACATTTTCATGTAGTGTTCCATATTTTTCTCATTATGTTTTGAAATGCCATTGTAATATGAAGTTTTTCATCATAAACTGTCTCAGGATATTACATCTAATTACCTTTATATACCAGTATCATAAATCATGTTTTAATTTGCATCGACTTCTGCTATATACATGTTTCTTACATTGTGCATGTCTTATCAGTTTGAAATTTCATTTGGTATATCACTTTGCATATTAATTATCTTACAATTATCATTAAGTTTTGGATTGCATATCATTCAGTTTTTGAGGAGGGGATTGGGTATTTAATGAAGGAACATTTTTTACATCTTAGGGATCGGTCAAGGCACAAGCAGGGCTCATACCTTTAACTTCACAGTCACAACTACAGCCATGATTGTTTCATTTTGAAAGCAATCGGCTTGTTTAGCAATGTGATGTCATAAGGCAGTCAAATAACTATCGGCGTATCGAAACAGTTACAGATATATGGTAACAGACAGAGATCTATAGTAACAGACAAATATCTATGGTGACAGTGAAATATATATGATAACAGTCAAGTATCTATGGTAACAGTCAAATATCTATAGTAACGGACAAATATCTATGGTAACAGACAAATATCTATGGTAAAAGTCAAATATTTATAGTAACAGACAAATATCTACGGTAACATACACATATCTATGGTAACAGTCAAATATCTGTGGTAACAGTCAAATATCTATAGTAACAGTTAAATATCTATCATAACAGTCAAATATCTATGGTAACAGACAAGGGTCTATGATAACAGAAATATCTATGGTAACAGACAAATATCTATGGAAGATTAATGATAGATAGATGGTTTTGTAGATGATTAAAACAAGTTTTATTGTATAAATAAGCGATTTTATGGGTTAATGTCTTGGTTTGAAATCAACCTTACAGTAAATCTAGATGGCGCTTTATCAAATCAACACTATTATCTCAATCGCTTTATTTGTAAGACAAACTAAATCAAAGAACAAAAAAAATGCTATGAAAGACATAAATAATATCAAACTGAAGTAGCTACAGATGCAGATAAGCTTTTATTTTAAGTCGGCAAGTCATTTATAACAAAATAACATAAGCTCTAGATAGAGAGCTTTTCAGACCGACATAAACGTGTATATACATTTTATACGGGTAACAACATAAGATGGTATATATAAAACAGTAATAAAAAGATAAATAAGCTAAGAATGGGCAAAACCAGTTTTTTTAACTATACTTATGATTGTGGATCTGTCCAACATTATATTATTGTTTCAGATGTCAGCTAGCCTTATTCCCTACAACAATTTTAAATTTACATGTAGTTTGGAAACGACATTTTCAAAGGGACGATTTTGTTATGTTAGAAATTAGAATGGGCATGATTTATTATTTTTATATCTCATCTAATATTTTGTCAATATGTAAAACCCTAGAGAAGTATTTAAAATTTCATGATTTATGACACAATTAAATGGCAGTTGTATAACCATTAATACGTTGACACAGTTTCCTAAACATATCACAGATTCATCAAAACACTTTATCAATAAACCCAATATTTTGATTTTATTATCAATAATAAAAGAAATTGACATCCCACACCTTTAAACAATTCAGTTTCAAAATGGAGGAAAGACATTGCAATTTATTTGCAAATATGTTTTTACGTGTTTTATTTTTAAATTCTATTTGAATATTTTTGTTTACGTATTTCAGTTCAGCAAGATCTTTGTGTGTTTTATCTCCTAGTATCAAACTTTGTTATAATAATGGTATTAAATTACACTCAAGAGTAAAGTAGAGGACATTTGGCTCCAATTTTAAGTTAGATACCATACATGGCATTCCATGATGAAATGAAACAAAAAAACTCTATCAATTATGCATATAAAAATTTACGGTGGTATAGATATCATTTAATTTTATTTCACGTACCACCTAGCGCCGATTCTCATTGGTTAAAACACCTTAATATACAATGGAAAATAGTTTTAAAAAACATTCGGTCTTTTTGAACCGTTCTTCCGAAACGGACCGAGTTGCTGGCCAAGTGACTGTCTTATTGCATGTACATACCACGTGCCTCTTTTCCTCAGCAACATTTAGGTCTGTGCATATCATAAGGCCAACCGATTGATTGTTGATTGATTATCGTTTGTTTTACGTCCCGTCGAGAATTTTTCAATCTAGAATACAATACTCAACAACATGAACTTTGAATTCTAAACTGACAAACACTGAACGTATAATACAAAGCTCACAAACATTGAACTTTTTAATTCTGAACTGACAAACATTGAACTTTGAATACTGAACTCACACAATATCGAGCTTCGGATGATTCTTTGGAAAACAAGACTGACGCATTGTAAAAAACCGAATATTTGAAATGTGTTGAGTAAAGATTACCAACATCTAGAATTAATTGTGATTGCATCTAGGAGTGTGCTTGATTAGGTAGCGTTTTGTAGCAAGTTTCTTATATTTCACTTTACACATCAATAATGGTACATGAGGTTAAATAATAATCACAATAGAAAAAATAACCGTTAATATGATTTATATACTAACAGATGCAACGGTTCGAAAAATTAATACATATGTACATGTACATATGTATAAATAAAACAAAAGAGAACATATACATAGTATTTTCAGGTTAAAGACAGCAGAAAAGGCGCAGATTAGGTCTTCACGCCTGGCTTATGGAGGACAGACTAAATAATATGTTTTGTGTAATAAACATGCACAGGTTAAGTTTTTAACACTTGAAATAGACATATCGAATCAATCATATGAATGAAAATGATTGTTGTTAATAGATTAAAACGTTGTCGATGTACATTCCAAAATATTTAATGTAACCTGGTGTTAGATCAATATGTTTTCTGGCGTGTTTCATACCAATTGCTGGGCCATTCCTTGCATGGTACTCCGACTACGGATTACTCCGTGTACCGGTTAAAATATAGAGCCCATTATGCTTATCATAACGTAGTATAATGTGAATTTCACTGCCTCTTTTCAAATAAGACCCTAAAATCCCAGCTGATATATGTTTGTATTTAGTTCTCCAGTATTTGGCAATGAAATTGAAAAAGTGAAAAAAAAAAACCGAACATTGATCAATCTCTATAAATCTTATAGAAACAAATTGAGAGATGGACAATTGCCGGTGGAAGGGCTGCAAAATTTAGATATGTGCTCGGCTCTTTTGGCTTTTGAGCAGGGAGGTATCTTTATCGTGACAGGGGACCTCGGTTTTTGCGGTCTCATCCGAGGGACCATTCCATTTAGTGCCTCTTACAAGCAAGGGTACTAAGGACCTATTCTAACCTTGTCTTATACTGAGACTTTGGTAAGGTTTGTAAGGTTTTCTCCTTAAAACAATATAAAAATATTAGTCAAAAACGAGAAGGAAAGCTGAAAAGGTAAAGATAATGAACAGTGATCATTTTATAAGTTATATGCAGAAGTACAAAATAAGAGTTGGGCCAACACGGGACCTGGACATACCAGAGGTGGGATCAGGTACCTACGGAGGATAAGCATCCCTGTCGACCGGTCACACCTGCTATGCGCCTTTAATCTTGGTAAACGAAGTAATCCATTCTCAAAATCAGTGTATAATGAACGGCTGAACAATTGGTATGAAACATGCCAGACAGCAATTGACCCAGTGGCAAGTCTGTACTGGCAACTAGATCGTTATAACGAACATATAATTTGCAAAATGTTGACTTTAAACGTGACTGTTGTTCTTAGAAGATTTTAAAAGATATAACCTCATTAACCATATAACATTTAGATCCCCTATTCAAAGAGGCCCTACTTGAACAGACTTTATAATATATACCTATTTACTGGCATAGGACAATAGCAAGTTTATTGTCCCCCAAGACAGCAACTATTTCCCGAGGCGCAGCCGAGGGAAATAGTTGCTGTCGAGGGGGACATAAACTTGTTTTGTTCCGAATTGCCAGTAAATAGGTATTTTATTATACCAAAGTTAAAACCAAGAAGATACCTTTCCATACTGTGTTAAAAAAATGACCAAGCTCTGGCTTCAGATGACGTAACAAGAGACAACTCCGTAGTAAACGCAAAGCTTTGGCTTCAGAATGACGTAACAAGAGACACTCCGTAAAGTAAACGCGGGAAAATATAGCAACGGTAAATAGTTTTCAGACTATTTCCCTAGGGCAAATATTTCACAAACTATTCATGAGTAGCGTCATTCGGGGGGAATGTAAAATTTATATAGTAAAACAGTCTGAGGTATAATACTATCTGCTGGGAAAACGAGAGCATTCATGAACTGCTATCCTTAAAGAAAAAGCTTTTTTAAAAAAAGAATTTCCCCATGTCTTCCCGTCCCCCTTTTTGTTTTTCTTTACATCCCTCATTGTGGTCTCATTCTACTTCTTGGAACAATGCTGTAAAAAATCAAATCTGCACTACCTGAGGATGTCTGTATATCTAAATAATTAGTAAACATGAGTATACACTCGACTTTGTATATATGGGGGTGGTGGATTATGATTACGTTTTAACTTCGCCAATATATATATATTAATAAATACAAGTATGATTGACTGAGGTCTTGCTGTTCTTCAGAAGATGACTTTAAAAACCATATCCTATATACTTTGAATCCCTATTGTGGCCCCATCCTGTTTTCTGGTGCAATGATTCGAACAATTTAGAACTAACATTTTCTAGCCAGTAGTTCTTGAGAAGCCTTTTAAATGATCCACCGGTGCAATTTCACCCGAATCTTGATTTTCTCCCTTGGAAGGAAACATGACCCATTATTGAATGTTCTTTCTGTAGATGAAGTTGGTCAAATGATTCTGGAGAGGTGAAAATTAGTAAAATTTAAAGACAGATGGACTGCGAGAGATCAGAAAAAGCTCACTTCAAGATGAGCTTATCGATCAACTGAGCTAAAAATCAAAAATCTTAACATTTTCATGTAGTGCCCATATTTTTCTCATTATGTTTTTGAAATGCCATTGTAATATGAAAGTTTTTTCATCATAAACTGTCTCAGGATATTTCATCTAATTACCTTTATATACCAAGTAATCATAAATCATGTTTTAATTTGCATCGACTTCTGCTTATATACATGTTTCTTACAATTTGTGCATGTCTTATCAGTTTGAAATTTCATTTGGTATATCACTTTGCATATTAATTATCTTACAATTATCATTAAGTTTTGGATTGCATATCATTCAGTTTTTGAGAGGGGGATTGGGTATTTAATGAAGGAACATTTTTTACATCTTAGGGATCGTCAAGGCACAAGCAGGGCTCATACCTTTAACTTCACAGTCACAACTACAGCCATGATTGTTTTCATTTGAAAGCAATCGGCTTGTTTAGCAATGTGATGTCATAAGGCAGTCAAATAACTATCGGCGTATCGAAACAGTTACAGATATATGGTAACAGACAGAGATCTATAGTCAGACAAATATCTATGGTGACAGTGAAATATATATGATAACAGTCAAGTATCTATGTAACAGTCAAATATCTATAGTAACGGACAAATATCTATGGTAACAGACAAATATCTATGGTAAAAGTAAATATTTATAGTAACAGACATAAATATCTACGTACCACTGACAATATCTACTGGTAACAGTCAAATATCTGTTGGTAACAGTCAATATCTATGTAACAGTTAAAAATCTATCATAACAGTCAAATATTCTATGGTAACAAACAAGGGTCTATGATAACAGAAATCTCTGGTAACAGACAAATATCTATGGTAACAGTCAAATATTATAGTAACAGACAAAATATCTGTGGTAACAGACAAATATCTATGGTAACGACAAA
>CAJDSM010013096.1:2019-17969 GCA_903981925.1 Ostrea lurida | reverse complement strand
GTCGGGGTTGAACTGCTACGCTTTACGTTCGTGCGTCTTCAAGCGTCGCAGAATTCATTCAAAAGCGTCTACAGGAAGAAAATAACTCTAGCTATGGTGTTTAACTCAACATCCGATATATTGAAATTCTATCTTTTAATAATTATCATTTTCATAATCATGCTTTTGTCGATTCGATATATCCCAGTGAACAGTGTCTTCCACATCAGCTTCGTGTATAGATGTTTTGTTGTACATAGACGTTAACGGCAAACTAACAACTCAACTTTATAACAAACGGGACGATTTCAGCTTCTCCGTCGCCAACTTCCCATATTTATGCAGCAATATCCCATTAATACCTGCCTGTAGTATTTATGTCTTGATTGATTTTATTTGCAAGAAATTTTTCTGCGTATGATCAGGTTTTTAATCGAGGCGGGCTATTGACAGACAAATTAATGCTGCAGGGATTTCAAGAGTCACGTTTAAAGTTCTATTGTCATTATAACAATCTTGTTTGCAAATGCAAGCTGTCATTGGTTCACTGTCTGACGTGTTTCATACCAATAGTTAGGCCTTTCGTTATACACTGATAGGATCTTTACGTATTACTCCGTCTACCTGATCAAAATAAAGGGCTCGTGGCAGGTGTGACCGGTCGACAGGGGATGGCGGTACTCATCCTAGGCACCTAATCCACCTCTGGTTTATCCGTGGGTTTGCCAGGTCGACAGGGTGCTTACTCTCCAGGCACCTAATCCCACCTCTGGTTATCCGTGGGTTTGCCGGTCGACAGGGGATGCTTACTCTCCTAGGCACCTAATCCCACCTCTGGTTTATCCGTGGGTTTGCCGGTCGACAGGGGATGCTTACTCTCCTAGGCACCTAATCCCACCTCTGTTTATCCGTGGGTTTGCCGGTCGACAGGGGATGCTTACTCTCCTAGGCACCTAATCCCACCTCTGGTTATCCGTGGGTTTGCGGTCGACAGGGGATGCTTACTCTCCTAGGCACCTAATCCCACCTCTGGTTTATCCGTGGGTTGCCGGTCGACAGGGGATGCTTACTCTCCTAGGCACCTAATCCCACCTCTGGTTTATCCGTGGGTTTGCCGGTCGACAGGGGATGCTTACTCTCCTAGGCACCTAATCCCACCTCTGGTTTATCCGTGGGTTTGCCGGTCGACAGGGGATGCTTACTCTCTAGGCACCTAATCCCACTCTGGTTTATCCGTGGGTTTGCCGGTCGACAGGGGATGCTTACTCTCCTAGGCACCTAATCCCACCTCTGTTTTTTCCGTGGGTTTGCCGGTCGACAGGGGATGCTTACTCTCCTAGGCACCTAATCCACCTCTGTTTATCCGTGGGTTTGCCCGTCGACAGGGGATGCTTACTCTCCTAGGACCTAATCCCACTCTGGTTTATCCGTGGGTTTGCCGCGACAGGGGGAATGCTTACTCTCCTAGGCACCTAATCCCACCTCTGTTTATCCGTGGGTTTGCCGGTCGACAGGGATGCTTACTCTCCTAGGCACCTAATCCCACCTCTGGTTTATCCGTGGTTTGCCGGTCGACAGGGATGCTTACTCTCCTAGGCACCTAATCCACCTCTGGTTTATCCGTGGGTTTGCCGGTCGACAGGGGATGCTTACTCTCCTAGGCACTTAATCCCCCCCTCTGGTTCTCCGTGGGTTGCCGTCGACAGGGATGCTTACTCTCCTAGGTCGACCAGGGATGCTACTCTCCTAGGCACCTAATAATCCCACCTCTGGTTTATCCGTGGGTTTGCCGGTCGACAGGGGATGCTTACTCTTCCTAGGCACCTAATCCCCCCTCTGGTTTCTCCGTGGGTTTGCCGGTCGACAGGGATGCTTACTCTCCTAGGCACCTAATCCCACCTCTGGTTTCTCCTGGGTTTGCCGGTCGACAGGGGATGCTTACTCTCCTAGGCACCTAATCCCACCTCTGGTTTCTCCATGGGTTTGCCGGTCGACAGGGGATGCTTACTCTCCTAGGCACCTAATAATCCACCTCTGTTTATCCGTGGGTTTGCCGGTCGACAGGGATGCTTACTCTCCTAGGCACCTATAATCCCACCTCTGGTTTATCCGTTGGGTTTGCCGGTCGACAGGGGATGCTTACTCTTCTAGGCACCTAATAATCCCACCTCTGGTTTCTCCGTGGGTTTGCCGGTCGCCAGGGGATGCTTCCTCTCCTAGGCACATAATCCCACCTCTGGTTTCTCCGTGGGTTTGCCGGTCGCCAGGGGATGCTTCCTCTCCTAGGCACATAATCCCACCTCTGGTTTCTCCGTGGGTTTGCCGGTCGCCAGGGGATGCTTCCTCTCCTAGGCACATAATCCCACCTCTGGTTTCTCCGTGGGTTTGCCGGTCGCCAGGGGATGCTTCCTCTCCTAGGCACATAATCCCACCTCTGGTTTATCCGTGGGTTTGCCCAACTCTTAATTTAGATTCCGTATAGGATTTACGAGGTTGATCACAGTTCGTCATATTCAGCTTTCCATTGACTCGTTGACATCACGACAGAACAATCAAGTGATCAGTCTCAAAGAAGCAATTGTAAAATCACATAGTTAACTGATCCATCATTTCCGGTCGCGAACGTCCAATACGCATGCGTGAGGCCTGGGTTCTATTCCTGTTCCGCGGCCGTATGTTTAACATAGGTAGTGATTGTTCCTTCGCCAAACTCCCAGCTCATATAAAGTGAAATTTACGGCGTTTCCGAATTGTAAACGGAGGTCCTGTGCCACTATATTCGTTAGCAAGATAAAAACCCTCACTGCTACGATATATATAGGTCAAAATGTTTGACACTTAACCTAAAGCTGGTGATATGGAAAGAGAGTATCAATCCCCCGGATGTGTAACCCGGGTGCAGTTTACCCAAGATTGAGCAGAGGTATAAATGTCTAGGAGGTGCTTGATAGGCTGATATAAAGAATGAAATTATCTGGTATTAAAAGAAATGTTTTTTTAATTAAAGCTTAATTGTTGATTGCCGGTATGAAAATTTGTACAAAACCGAGAAAGGAATGACGAAATTGTCGTGATGGTATGTGTGTGTTTGAAATGAAGGCAACGGGACCTTATATATTTTTTTGTTCTTTTTTTATTATTACTTGGAATGAAATTTCAGATGTTGGTAGTCATTATAGTTAATTAGTGAGAGAGCCAAAGGTTAGTATTGAGGTCTATGGAAAATGAATTGATACTATTTATCCATATTTCTGTATTCATAAATGAAAACTACGGAAACCCATTTAGAATCTATACATCAAAATAATATGACGAATTCGTTAATAAAATCCATCTCGAATGGGGCATAAACATCATTCTATAGTTTCAAACTATTTAATATATTCTTGCTAACTCTGCATTTCCTTATCACAAATTATATTCGAATTTGATATTTAGATCAATGATTTTATACTTGAACCGTTATATCGATTTTGACAATTTGATACAACCATTTCTAAAATTAATATTAAAACCAGTTTGAAAATTTGTTACTACAAATTTTACAAATTCATTATAACAAATTCATAACGAATTTAAAAGTTTGAAATAACTAATTATATTTTGTAGCAACGAATTTTGGGGCATAAAAATAATTTTCATTATTTTACCCATGTTGTCAGATGAAAACATTGATCTTAAGGCCTCATACCCAAGACGTGGTTGTTGATTTTTATCCGTGGAAAGCATGATGCTAAAACTATGGTGATTTGTACAAACACCTATAGATTATGTGGTCATTAACTCAAGGTCAAATATGGCCTTACAACTTGTATAGATCTGGGCAGGGCCATTTATTTTGCTAATTAGTTTAGTTGTAATTACTAAGGACAACTTTCAGAATAGAACAACCGCACGAAAAATTAACAGCATGGCGCACTTCAGATCGTTAGGGGATCTAAAACAGGAAATCATGAATACACACATTTCATATCTAATCGCTTTTCTACTGAAATATTATATGCCTATTTCATATCTCTGTTCGGTTGTTTTGATATCATTGGACAACATTTTTTTTTTCTAAATGCTGTGTTTCAATGTTTTTGCACGGTTGAAAGTATTATTTTTGCGATTAAAATAATTTATTCCCCAAGTTTCTTCACTTTTGAAAAACCGACTCATTTTAGACAGTCGATTGAACATACATATTTTATTTTTTAAAAAAATTCACTATGCTACAATTTATATCACTGGCGCTCTCTATATGTCGAATTTAGATACACTTTACGCTTGTGTAAGCGTGAAGGACGTTGCTCTTAACTAATGATACGGTATAAAACAAAGGGAAGGGAATGGACGTATATCTACATAATTCGGGTAAATTATTCTGGAATCAACCAACTAATTATTCTCATCAAAGATTGTAATATTACTTGCTTCCGGAAGTGTTTATTTTTCTTCTGCTTTTACTTCTGTGATAAAGGCACCGTTACTTCATGCCGAATTTTCCTTTTATTTTCAGGAAAGTATTGATGATCACGAGCCATATGTTTGAGATTCACGGAGATGTAATGAATGAAGAGAGTTTGGGGCTCATTAGTATTAATTATTTTTGCATTCTAATTTTTTTGCTTGGCTGTCTCGATTGACTTGTATGCTTTTAAACGAGTGGGAGGTTGGTATCCGGGGGGGAAAAAGTGAAACAAAATATGACACACGTCCGATATTACCGACATTGCTTTTGACGAGCCCGATAAAGAGGGCCGACATCTCGTCAACACCCTCCCTGCTCCGTATTAGAATATATGTATCGATGACAGACCTGGAATGCCAGCAATGGGGTGGATGTCCAGTTTCCAGACATAACGAAGAAGTTAACCCAGTTTGTAGGTATGCGTGCAATTACTAGATATCGGTGCCACCACCAATAAATATTCACGTCTTCGTCCGGTAACGTTTTAGTGAGGTTCGTTTTCTTCTTCCTAGCAATACAACGAACTGTTAAAAATTGTACGCAGTAATTAGATTAATTAGCTTTCGGGAGAATACAGCATATCGCAATTTCATCAATTTTCTTTTAAGTATCAAACTTTGTATTTCACATAGAGGTAAGTTGTATGTTCTTTCTGAAAAAAAAACCAAATAATTCTTATGACCTGGCATAAACGGTGAAAATTGATGAAATCACTAAACTCTTTTGTGCGATTCCAACGTCTCAATATGTAAATTTTAAGATTCATCTTCGATCTGAATCCAATGCAAGCTCTATAGTATATCCAAGGACAGCTTTACCAGTCCTAGAAATTAGCCCTCATTCCTTCTTTATAAGATACCTCAGAAAACAAAAATATCCACTGTAGATTGAGTTTTAAGATACAGTTTTCCAAAAATAAAATTATCATTTGCAATTTTATAGAGGAAGTGATTTTAAAAGTCTAACGATTTTTACTGCTGTCTTTTACCTTGCTGGAATGCACGTAAACATTATAATATATTGCATTTTAATAAAAACACTATGTGTATCAGGTCTTAACTGCGGGTGAAAAACTTTTCCGGAACATTTCGAGGCTAAGTAAGACGTTTGTTTGCTTTCCTAAAGGGAAATATTGATGACAACTTAATATTTATGTTGGAATGCCGCAGAACTTTACTACAGATGTTGCTGATTATGAAACTATTAAGATCATCAGATTGGAAAAAATGTGTCTTATCTTCTGCTCCTTCCCTCAAAAAAGCATATTTTTGAATATCTTAATTCACATCAGAAGTCGGTTTCATCAACACGTCGACCAGATTAGCTCCATACTTCATTCACAAACCCCCTTTGTTGAGAAAAGAAATATGTACTTGGTTTTTCTCCGGTATTGTTTACCATTCACATCGGGAATTGCCAAAATACACCTCCCGCGATCCGTCCTCTGTTGTTATAACTTAGGATTAGGTGATTGGTGTCTAGGTCACCTACTTGTTATATGAATGAGTTGTCAAATCAATTATCTCCCCCCGCCCGCTCGAATTGTCTCTGGTGTCCATAAATACTATGACAACTTCACGGGACATCTAGGTGGGATATCTATGGGATAATGAAAGCTGGTTTGTGATTGGATGTATATTGTTTAACGTCCCGCTCGAGAATATTTCACTATGGAAACGTCACCATTACCGGTGAAGGGCTATTAAAGAGGTTAGGCCCATGCTCGGCGCTTAGGCCTTGGGACAGGGAGGGATCTTTATCATGCTACACTTGCTGTGAGACATGACCACGGTTTTTGCGGTCTCATCCTAAGATCTGCCCCATTTAGTCACCTCTTATAACAAGCAACTTATTCTAACCTGAAACCCCAAGGGGTATAATGACAAGTATTGTGATGCTAGTTGCCTATATTTTAACAATGTAAAATGATTTGAGATAATATTACTGATTATGAATTGCAATTATGAAGAAACAAAGTGTCAGTGCATACTTGTACTAAGGATGAGATGTCGTCTATTGTCGCGAGTACTTCTAAATATACATTGTACACAAAGTAGATTCAGTATAGAACTGTACGAGATACCAAGGTACGAAACAGAGGAACCGCTGATTGGTACCAAGGTACGAAACAGGGGAACCACTGATTGGTACACTGCTAAATTACTGTTGAACATAAGTATAAGATGTAACAGATGACACCAAATTGTACATTCCTGTTTGTGTCTAAAGCAGAAGCGCGAAAAAATATCACAATGATTTATATAGAATTATTCAACAGTAATTGTTGCAGAACTATAGATACCAGAGGGCCATTATTAGGAATCCTAATCTTTATATTGTATCAAGCCGGGGACAGTAAAACACGCTTAACATTTGCTCACTATAAGAGACAACAATCGTACTTCTCATCTGAGGGAATACATCTTTACATCATTACATACATTTAATAAAAGATATATCTTAGAAAAAATTAAATGTTTGCAGGTGATTATGAAAAAGTGAAGATAACGAACAGTTATCAATCTCATAACTCCTATAAGGAAGTTGGGTAAATGTGGACCCCTGAACAATCAGAGATGGGATCAGTTACGTAGGAAGAGTAAGCATCCCTTGCCGACCGGTCACACCCGCCGTGAGCCCTATATCTCCTTTTTCTAGTACCGTGTCTTTACCTGTCTTAAGTCGTATACTTTATAATCTTGTGAGTTTATATTAACGAAATTGAGATATTGCAGTTATTTAATCATTGTTGTATCCCATCTTTATAATGTTGTGCAGGAATTCAATACAAATATATTTCATTGTTTAATAATAATTCAAGTCATGTGAAGGGTGTTGATTTCTTCCTGAATTGATATGCAAGTGATGGAGCGAGACTATAGTCTTAGTTCAACTTGTATTCGGTCATAATTGTAAAACATGCCACAACAGAGTTTAAATAAGGCTATACTTATATGAATCTTATTGTCAAAACCCACGAATTTTGCAAAAACCGATCTCATAATTCGGGGAAACGGTCGTCTTGTATCTCGCTTTATCTTGTCACAAGGCGGTAGACTACAGTGATTTCTAAATTGTTAATGGCACTTTTCCGAAATCGAACAAATACGTGTAAGCACAAAATGAATCTGTCGATGGAGCCAAACTTCGTGTAATATATCCCCCCACCCTTAATGACTTAAACGTGATAATCCGGCGCTGCTTCTCTTTGATATTGTCAGCCATTGTGGTGCAGTGTTTGATAGTATTTTTGGCATCCGGTAAGTAGCAAAACTCTATTTCCGAAATGCAATTATGAATGAAACGAACGGGATTTAACACAAAGAGGATAAATATAATGACAAAACGTGTTTATACACACCTAATATTCCCGCTTTTATGTTTACAAATGTTTTCGATAAACATCTTTGATCCATCAAAGTTCACAGCAATTGTTTGCTGGCCAAGAATGTCTGGCATTTTGTTGGAAGCCGTCAATTTTAGGATCCTAGCAGTTATATTGAGGGTTGATGGTAGATTTTCTTGTAATTTGACATTTAAAATATACATGAAGATGTACATTCTGCCTTCCTCAGAAAACAAGATCTCAAAAGTCTGCAATTTCAGATTTGGCCTTGCTCCAATCTAAACATATTTCTGCTAAAAATTTACTACCAGCGGACATTTTGTCCCGTTTCATCTGTAAAATTAGATACTTAGATTGATCGCAGTTGCAGATAAAAAAAAATTTACTGTTCAGCAACCAGAGGTCAGAGTTGCGAAAGAGTTGTAGAAAAGTTTACTTTTGGGAATATTGTCCAATTTCTCTTTTACATCTTGATTTCAACACACACAAAAATAAATGCGGCGCTTTTAAATACTTCTAGCTTTTTGTAGAACTGTACGATGCATTATGTGTACCACAATCACAATATTTCATATCGTTAAACCAAGAAAAGTGTTATCTTTGAGTATTAGGCAAGCAAATGAGTAGCATTTGGTAATAATAGCTATATTGTTTACAAGTGCACTAATATTCTCTCTCTCTCTCTCTCTCTCTCTCTCTCTCTCTCTCTCTCTCTCTCTATATATATATATATAGCCTGTCATATCACGACTCTACTCAAGGCGCGCACGAGAACAAGAAATCTACCTATTTCAAACAGTTGTCTTCATCATAATGTCTATTATTTATCTTTTAGAAGAAAATAACGCCATTCATTCTGCATGTGTTCGGCTAATGATGCACTCTCACAATGATTCGCTGAAAATCAAGTGATTACATACATCAACGTCATTTAGACGTAACAATGAATTGATTCCGGTATAAGTAGATCTTGCAATCAATTTTAATAGTACACGAGTAGACAGATGGGGGAAAAAGTGACGTAATATATAATGAGCCTGAATTTCCTATATTGTTAATTACAGACTGACACATAAAATACTAAGACAAAAAACATTGAGATCCTAATTCAAAATATTAATCTAATGATTTCAAAACGTTAACGTTAGTCAGTAGAGCTACGGATGCATTCAAATGTTTACAATTTAGCAAAGTATTCTTTCCGTTAACGTTAGGGGTATTTACAAACAAAAATTTCCCTGAAATGTGATTTCTGGAATAAGGTATTTTATGAACATGTAGTTATTTTTCAGCTTTTACATGGTCCAATATTGAACAAAGACACATTGGTTCAGCACCCTGGCGCTGACAGATTTTCGATGGTCCGCAAAGTACCCGGATCTAAGATATGCAAGAGAATTTTCTACGCAGTTTTTTTTTTCGGGAGGGGTGTTATTTGTTTTGGTTTTTTTGCGGGGTGGGGTGGCCCCCTTCCCTTTCAAATTGTATTCATCGCATATACTTTCTCAGATTGAAAAACAACGAATTAATTAAGCAAGGACTGTGCAATATTTTGCGATTGTATAATCTTCATGAATAACGTAATGACTCCGTTCAATGAAGATGACAAATTGTTTAAATGATCTATCAGTTCCCCAACCCCCAATAGAGCAAAATTAATAATATATCAATTCATGGGATTATTAATTTTGCTATTTCTCCTAGAATACAGGAAAATCAGTAATAAAGTAAAATTGGTAAGTCTACGAATTAATTGCTCCCTGAATGCAACGAAATCAGTAATATACATGTGTAGCAAAATTAGTAAACCTATGAATTACTATTTGTCCAATACAATATATTCAGTAATACAGGGAAAATTAGAAGCACCTAACCTCTCTTACTACATTTAACATATAAAACAAAATCTGAAGAATAGCAAAATCAGTACGCCTACGAATTTATTACTCCCTCAATACAGCAAAATCAGTAATGTAGCAAAATTAGTATAGGATTAAACACTCTTTTTGAAGAATTTACATTATCAATGTGTAAACTCTGGACAATTTTACTCAGCAAACGGAATAAAAGTCGCGAAGCACTTTATGTTAAATCTGTGAGTAAAATGTTCCGAGAGTTACACATCGATAATTCTGCAAAAAAATGTTTAGTCTATAATTCCAATTTGTTCTCGGACAATTCAAAATTGAATAGTCCGTGCGTTACGTTGTTTGTTTTCATGGCGCGTAATGTTACGTCCAGTGGCGTAGCTTGGATGGATAATATGAAGCAGAAAGGGTAAGGGTTTGGGGGTCGCCCTAAAGCACCCAATGGTTCAGGGCAAAGCCCTGTTGGGGTCCCGGGGGCAAAGCCCCCGGAAAGCTGACCGAGTGCATTTATTATACAATTAAAGAAGGTAATACTTTCAAAGTCTCCGATCGATACAACATTTTCATTAATTTTAAACACACGCCACATGGGTAACTTGTAACTTCTTTCAAGAAAAAAAAAAAGGAGGGGTCCATGAATTAGGTTGTAACTGCATTTTTTTGGGGGGAGGAGCGCGGGTGTTTTATATTTTGAGAACGTTTTGCACTATTTGTAATAACAACCTAAAGTAGATGCAGTTTTTGAATTCTTTGAAAGCTTTTGTTAAAACAACTAAAATTCGTTATATCTAAATTGAAAGAAGATACAATCGAAGCTAAGAGTTTTCAGATAAAACTGGACAGGTTCAGGAAGCACATTAGCGCTATAACTAAAGCAAATAACATGTTCCAAAATTGCCAGTTAATCTAATTGATAATTATTTTTTGTTTAAAATATAAATGAAGGGGCAGCATACAGATGTCCGCCTTGCCTCAAGTGTCTTCGATTTACAAAAAAAGATTTTATATAGGCCTACTTGCTACAGATAAAGATGAAATCATTCAGAAATTTTCGACCGAATATCTATTTCTTTTTCTCTTTTTCTATTTTAAAATCTAAATTTTATTTGACTCTTGTTAAATTCATTTAATTTTTTAATGCAAAGCGATGTGGAAGCACAATGCTTCCGTGCTTCATAGGGAAAACAGCGCCCCACTGACGTCACGTTTCGGATTATTTGATGTGTAATTCTCGTTCGATTAAATTTATTCCAATCAACAATCGTTAATAGACATTGAATATTAAACCTATAAATTAATATACATGTTACATGCATTTCAAAATGCAACCAAAATGAGTAATTAGAGCAAATTGATAAAATTCTATGAAATTTACTCTCCATTAATTAAAAAAAACACAATTTAACCCCATGCGTCCACGTTCAAGTAAATAGGCCACCACAGCGAGTGGAATATTTATAGCGAAAGTGGGCAGTATTATAATTGAACATGTCACTGTACTGCCATGGCGTGCGATTCAGCGCCGGATTGCTAG
The DNA here is from genome assembly GCA_903981925.1 of Ostrea lurida. Taxonomy (NCBI): domain Eukaryota; kingdom Metazoa; phylum Mollusca; class Bivalvia; order Ostreida; family Ostreidae; genus Ostrea; species Ostrea lurida. Next base: position 6,789 of record CAJDSM010013096.1, on the reverse strand, counting down.
ACAAAACAAGTGATACCAGTACACTTCAAAACTAGTTACGGATTACAAAGAAACCAATATGATAATTTAATGCTTGATAGCCTTTAACCTTAAGTTGTTAAGATGTTATGTCGCACCAAAAAAATTACCTTCTGTATATCTTTCTTCACCACTGCTAATTGCATTTTGGGGATTAGAGGGTATTTCGTAAGCTGAATATAGATCATTGCTCTCATAGATTCGTTAGACGTGACAACAACCAGGACGATACAGAATCTCAAAATACAATCAACCACATTATGTTCCTCTTAATGACTTCAATTTTCTTTTTAATATCCTCTAGTTTGTTTTTTATCACCTTCCTCTTTTTCGGCAACAAAGCGGATTAGATTATCTGCCAGTCTTATTGAACGATGTTGTCAAAGGGATAGTTTTTGCGGATTCTTGGATTTAAAGATATCTTTCATTCTATTTCCTTTATTTATCACTAACGTTTGGCTTCATTACATTATCAGCCAAACTCCTTGTAGAATAAATACTTTCAACTCGTTTTCATAAAAATGTAACTTCATAAAAATGTATTTTAAAAAAAAAACTGTTTTTTTCCCCCATTGATTTGTACAGACATTGAATCTTACAGACGGATAAACCGGTTTAATATATTTTTTAAAAGAAAATTAGGGTCATTTTGAGATACAATTCCAATTTTCTGTTTTGTTAAACAGATTTTGAAAACTCAAAATATTAAAAAAAGGAAGATAAATCTTGATATGAACAAATCGGAGATCTGACTTCCTCCTCTAGCCGAGCTTTCATATTTAACCACAAACATCACCCCGATGAATGCTGATTTACAAGACTATTTTTCAGAAGATACCTGGATCAGGATGTGGGCGTGTTATTTATGTGCCTAATGTTGCTTCATACCAATTCTTATGTAATTCTTTAGTTTAAAGGCGGCCATGGGCCACGTTCTGAAGCTAAAAGTGTTCAAATTTTAGATTCCATTTTTAAAATTACAATGCTCCTTAGGGTATTTCTAATGGTCAGCAAAATTTGAACGTCATTGTTGAGTTACAAGTGAGATACAGTACTTACGAATTCTTCACAATGTAAACAAGGCTCGAGCCTTGTTTTGTGTTTTACATAAAGATTGCTTCAACAGAAATACCAGTTTAAAACAAAATGAGATGTGAGAATCAACTAGGAACTGTTTAATTGTGTTCAGAATGACACTTGTTAATTTGACAAAAAAAATCTGGCTTTAAACGGAACGTATACTAGCGTATTAAATGTAGGTAAAACAAAAAACAAGGCTCGAGGCTTTGTTTACATAGTTTGATAAATTGTAAATTCTACATGTATATCTCACTGGAAATTTTCAACCAATGACGTTTCAAATTTTTTGCTGACCTTCAGAAATACCCTAAGTGAGCATTGTAAACATTAAAAATGGGAAATCTTAAAAATTTTGAACCATTTTTAGCTCAGAAACGTGTCCACGGCCCCTTTAATGATATCTGACTTACGAATTACTCGAAGCAAGATAATGGGGGCTTAGGCGGGTTTAACCGGTCAATTTAGGGACTGCTTAATCTTTCTAGACACCCGAACCACCCCCCCCCCCCCCCCCCCCCCCTTCCTTGATATTGCTTAAAGTCCGTGTTTGCCCCTTTACTTTTAAATTTTGTATTATGTGGGATGTATGAGATTGACAAAGGGCTCACGGCGGTGTGACCGCGTCAGCAGAGGATGCTTACTCCTCCATGGCACCTGATCCTGGCCTTCGCTTTTGTTCGGAAATCCGTGCTGCCCTACACTCGACTCGTATATAAAATATTATATTTTGGTTGGGGATTATAATTTACGTTTAATACAATGTTAGACTAAACTTCGCCAATTTATTTGATTACCAGTTGGTTATCTTTTTCTTTGTTTCAATTTGCACTGCTGTAAACTTGTTGTAAAGTACGAAACAACTCGTTTTGCCTCTCCAAAAAAGTTTTAAAAGATGCCGAGTAATTTTCTTATTTCTGGTGTATAGTTCAGGAAAATACATGTAATTCTGTAAAGCTACAATATATCTTGGAGCTTGTTAGTCAGTATATTGCCTGGCGATGATACAGAATATAAGAAGTTGCTAGGCGTTTTTTTTTTTTTTAAAAAAGACAAATTGTCATAAACATGTCATGAATACTAAATGTGCCTTATGCAGACAATCAGGGCGAAAAAACTAATGTTTTGCGTACAAATCCCATGCATTAAAGATTAGAACACGGCGACATAATCGCTTTTATAAAAAATCAAAACATTCTTAGAATTAAAGAAAACTATCTGTTGTAAGTTGCTATAATTTCATCATCCAGAAGTATTTCCGTTTAAAAGCCTTAGCAGTGATTTAAAACGAGCTGTAGATACCTGAGTCTGATGTCTGATACGCCTTAACCACCCAGAGGAATTTGTCATGTTAACGATGCCATTTTGCCAAAATTCCTCATGTAATCGTTTTTCACATTAAAGATGCATTATTGTTTGTGCGTTTCTGAATCCCAGCGATTTTGACAAAATCTCGCTTGCTAAATTCTTTCAAAGCAAAACGAAATGGGATTCTGAACTCTCGAAACACTTTCGTGCACGTGTTCATAACTACTGCTACTTCTTGGACTGTGGAAAATATAACATGAATTTATTTATAATGTTATGGAAATTTCATATTTTATGATAAATTGACTAGGACTTTCTTATGTTGTCTGGAGCTAATTGTGAAAATATCTTATTCTATCTAACATTTCTGCACAATAAAAATATTAGCCATCGTTGGCATAACTTATGTTTTATGATCTTCAATATGCGGGGTATTTTTGCTTAATGGAAATGCTTTTCTTTTTTGCTTACATCATAAGTTCTTCATACGTAGAAATTTGGTAATGAACCGTTCATTGATCTGATTAAAAGGCGTTCAATTCATAAGACGTACCTCTCTATCAAATGATTGCTCGATTCTGGTTAAAGTGAACTTGATGTTTTCAATGAAATTTAACTCGAGTGTAAATCGATTTCATCCTTTCAGTGAAATAATATACAAGATTTCTGTCCCCAATCATATAAATTCTTGAAAGTAGTGAGACTATATTGATTCAATATTCAATTTATTTGGATTCACCAAACATGTTGGCATACAATTCATATTAACACAACTTACATTTGCAAAAAAAAAAACCAGCCCTGTTTTGTCAGAGTTGACGTCTCCAGATTATGTATAAAGTTAGAAAAATAGGGATTCTTAAAGGAAAATAAATGAATGTATCAAGTATTTCTAAATGCTTTATATGATACTCATTTACTTAAGTTACTAAAACATAGGATTTTTTTTTCATGAATGATTGGTATTCAAAAATCAGTTTTATGCACCAAAACATAGATTGGCGAAGGGAATCCGTGAATGAACATCTTCAATTGACATAGAAGACGTTTGGTTGTTTAAACGTCTAGACAAAATCAATTTCATGGGTGCAAGAATGCCACGTCGAGATCCAACATTTTATATTTACGTTAAGAAGTCTACGTTGCATGAAACGTTTACAAACATCATTAAGTTAATGTCTTTCCAAGATGCGCATTAAAACCATTCAGCGTCATCATAGCAAACACTCTAAGAATAGAACATCATTGTCCTTCGGACCTCTCTCTTGTGTATGGTTGGAATTTTCGTATTTTCGTTTTACTGTTCCGCTAAATTAAAGCTTGTTACTCTCTCTTGGTTTCTATAAGAAATGTTCACTTCTAGTTGTGGTATGTAACCTGATCAATGAAAGGGGTAACAAGATGGGGTTTTGTATCAGATACTTCAGCCACAGACAGTGCCGAAATGAAATATTGCCCCAAAAACAGGAATAGTTTTGGTCCGACAGCGGTGAATATAATGGAATGTCACCCTCTAGCCACCACCTATTTTGGTACATAGTATCATAAGTTTACGACGCTTTGTTTTTACCCAATTACATTTTGAGTGTTTTCTATTCAAGGAAAGGAAGGATTACCCTTTGAAAGTTTGTTAACAACGGTTCTAACCAGTCAACGCGTGCTCAATCTCCTTAATAGAAGTGCACTGCGTACAACACTCAATTACAGTGCCACAGGGTTCGAAAGCGATTTTGGTGATTCTTGCAATGGCTCTGGAAGGTCTTAAATACGTGTTTATTGAATGTTGCAATTGCCTGGAATACATGTATAAAGCAAATACCATCGCGGCGCGAGAAAGAACTCTCCCTGCTCGGCCGAGATCAAAAGTTTGTGTTACTTCTCACCTTAGAACCCGGTGACGTCACTCATGGTAAAAAAAATCTCAGCCTGTGACGTTAAAACCAAAACATAAGAATCAATGAAGAAAAAGGAAATTAACAGTTTACTAAACAGCAAAAATAGGTTACTAGGTGATTTTTTAACGCCTAGCTAATTATGCGGCGAAGGTCATAATGTATTATATGATTCATTTATTAATTTCCTCTCACACATATTATGTAGTCGCATCACCAAACCAATTCGAATCTTGAAAACGGTGTAGTATTTACATATTAAAAAATCTATAATAGCAATTCTTGTCTGATATATTTGTATAATGTTGTTGTGAAATATGCAAGTATATTTGTAAAACTTATTCATGTCTACCAACCGCTTAGTTTCACATACAATTTTTATTACTATTCACACTCTTGACTTAAACAGATTATATCTTCATTTTACCCTATACATAGAACAATTTTATGACTACAATGATAACAGGACTTGTGT
>CAJDSM010013086.1:11647-22775 GCA_903981925.1 Ostrea lurida | reverse complement strand
GAGTCCAGTGCTGTCTGATGTGTTTCATAGCAATTGCTGAGCCGTTTTTCACACACTGATTTGACTAAAGGCCTGATCAAAGACAATGGGCTCACGGTTGGTGTGACCGGTCGACAGCTCCTAAGCACCTGATCTCACTTCTTTTGCCCAACTCTTGTTTTGTATTCAATTTGGGACTTACGAGAGTTGATCAATGTTCGTTATCTTTGCCTTTACATACATGTACCAAACACACCGCGTTCAACGCAACACACGCGGGTTGGGTGGAGTTGGAACGCGGGTTCGGTTCTTTACCATTGATTTCACTGTGCGGTTTCGGTACAAGAAGATAGCTTTCTTCCACGGAGCTACCGCAATCCTACTGCATACTTAAACTCGAATAATTAGCAGATTGTGATCGCATTGTTAAAAACTTCAGACTCCCCTTTTCTAACAACATTACCCGTGAGGATCCGGGTTAGAATAGGTCCCCAGCATCCCCTTGCGTGCGTAAGAGGCGACTGAATGGGGCGGTCATTCGGATGAGACCGGAAAAACCGAGGCCCCGTGTCACAGCAGGTGTGGCACGAAAAAGATCCCTCCCTGCTCAAAGGCCCTGAGTGCCGAGCACAGGCCTAAATTTTGCAGCCCTTCACCGGCATTGGTGACGTCCCCATATGAGTGAATATTCTCGAGTGGGACGTAAAAAAAAAATCAATCAATCAACCATTGCCTGTGAAGGCTGCAAAAACGCTCGGCCTTCATGGCCTTTGAGCAGGGACTGATCTTTATCGTGCCACACCTACTATATGACACGGGGCCTCGGGTTTTTCGGTCTCACCCGAAGGACCGCCACAAATAGGCTCCCAAAAAAGCATGTGGGGAGACATTGTAAAGGGTGTGCCCAAGGGTCCATACTTGGCCCTCTCTTTTTCAATGTTTTATCAATGATATTTTCTATTTCATTAAAAATCTCTTATACAATATTGCGATGACAATACTTTGGCTTACCAGCATGATGATGTGATATTTTAAAATTAGTATTAGAGGAAAAAGTCAAGTATCAATTACATGTTCTCTGATAATTGTATGCAAAGCCAATCCGGATAAATTCCAGGCTATTTGTTTAGGTAAAAAAGCAAACTCAGTATTAAGTCTTTTAACATATGTGATACAAATCAAATGTGAAAATCAATGTCAATCTTTAGGTTTAAATATTGATTTCTTACTCAATTTGATGATCATGTCAGTGAAATTGTAAAAAAAAAAAAAAAAAAAAAAAGCTTCAAGACAACTTGCTGTGTTAAAAGAATTGGAAAATATTTAACAAAAACAAGGCAGAATGATTATTTATGAATCTTTATTTTGTCAAATTTTAACTACTGTCCTGTCATTTGCATTTCTGCAGTAAACGCAGTACTAAAAAAAATGGAGAGAATACAAGAACGAGCTCTTCGTTTTGTCACCAGATGATTTGAGTCAAATCTTTATGAAAAAAACAAATTCCAATTACTACATGTTAACAGAATCCAATTAATTGCCAGGGAAGCTACAAAATTTTACACAACCAATCACCCTTTTATATACAAAATCTAGTTAATTTTAAAGAACAAACTTATTATACCCCGCAAACGAAGTTGGGGGGGTATATAGGTTTCACCCTGTCTTGTCTGTCGTCTCTGTCGCTGTCGCGAAATATTTTGTTGTCCGCCACCCTCCTAAACGACTTGCGGATGTCCATGAAACTTTGTGGCATGTTAGAATACATAATGGAGAATGTGCATATTGTCAGGAATCTTTATTTTGGACAATTTTTGTACAAGATATGAACGTTTTGACTTATAGACCGCGGCTGGTGCGCGAGTCGGTAGGAGCGTTTCGCTCGCATGCGAAGGTTGGAGTGTTCGAATCCCGGCCGCGACAGAACCTAAGTCGTTAACACCAGGTATGACAGTTCCACTGCGAAACGCTCGGCAACAGTGTGAATGTCACGGGTCGCTCGGGATGGACCTTAAAAACGATGTCCCGTGTCGGACAGCAGGTGTGGCACGCGCTAGGAAACCCTCACTGCGAAACAGCCATCGATGCTAAGGCCTATGGTTCACGGTCCCTATCCGAAGGCTTCATCAGTCCGAAGGCCCACTAGTCCGAAGGTTCACCCGTCCGAAGGCCCACGGTCCGAAGGTTCACCAGTCCGAAATTGGGTCGATAAGTACGCAAGAATTGTTAACAGAAAAATAATATGCTAGTTTTGAATCCAAACGTCATGTTGTAAAGGTCGGTGATAGGCAAAAATTTATATGAAGGCCTTCCAATTACATAAAAGGCCGTAATCAAAAGTGAAGGGGGGGGGTCCAACTAGGTGCACGTGCACCCCAATTTTAAAATGAAAATGCTAAAACCACTTAACGTCGGGGGTTCGCTCCCTGGCCCACCTATGCCCTGCCTGGACCCTCTGGGGCCTATTTAAGCGACCCCAGACCCAATGAAAACGCTCTCAGCTTCCGGGGGCTTCGCTTCCTTGCCCCCTTTCAAGGAGATCACTAGACAGCTGGGGGCCTGACTATCTCCCCTTTTCATTCTTTATGGCCTATAACCCTTTCAGTAAGGAATATACATGGTGGTCTTTATTCAAGGCTTTTGGTTCGGGGTCACATGTATTTATTTAACAAGAAATGCTTTTTCTTGTGGTGATTATTGGTGATGACATTAGTATTGCAGAAAAATTCATATAACCCGGGACTGTTCCTTGTTTTTAATATGCATTTATTACACGGCAATGAGTGGGGAAATGAAGAATTCATTCACGTTAAAACGAACCAATATTCCTCGAAAGCAAATCGACTTTCAATAAAAACGCTGCGCTGTTTCCACTAAACTTTATTCATATCAGAGCAAGGTGGGTCCAGCGCTGACTTTATTCTAAACTATTTAAAAAATTCTCATCATAAAATATACCAGCGCTGTGTAAAATTATGATACATGTAGGTTTATTCTATTATATATTAGTGCTGGAAGATTTCTCTCTCTCACTAAATTATAGTTTATGGCCAGACAAAATCAATATTTCCTATTTTAAGTAGCATTGTTGGGTAATTTATTGACCATTTTAGCCTGTTTTATCAAATTTCGGACTCGTGAACCTTCGGACTCTTGGGCTCGAACTGTGAACCTTCGGACTTCGTGGGCCTTTCGACTCGTGAACCTTCGGACTCGTGGGGCGGACACCATAAGCATAGGCCTAAATTGCAGCCCCTCAACCGGCAATGGTGACGTCTCAATATGAGTGAAATATTCTCGACCGGGACGAAAAAACACATAATCATTCAATCATTTTTCACCAAAATACCTATATTGCCACAGTGCGTTGTCCGCACCTCCTCCTAAACGACTTGCAGAATTTTTTATGAAAACTTTGTGGAGTGTTAGAAAATATAATGGAGATGTGCATATTGTTAGCGAATTTTATTTGGACAATTTATTACAAGATTGAACGTTTGGACCTTAGGCCATTTTTCACCACAATAGCGTATGCATCAGTTGCGTTGTCCGCAACTCCTCCTAAACGACTTGCAGATTTTTATGAAACTTTGTGGGTGTTAGAATATATAATGGAGATTGTGCATTATTGTTAGGAATTTTATTTTGGACAATTTTGTAGCAAGATTATGAACGTTGGACTTAAGGCATTTTTCACCAAAATACGTATGCAATCAGTGCGTTGTCCGACCTCCTCTAAACGCATTGCAGGATTTTTATGAAACCTTTGTGGAGTGTTAGATATTAAGGAGCATGTTGCATATTGTTAGGAAATTTCTATTTTTGGGACAATTTTTGTACAAGATATGAACGTTTGGACTTTGGGCATTTTCACTCAAAATACCTATGCATCAAGTGCGTGTCGCAACTCCGGACCATGACCAACTTCGACTTGACCTGCAATATTCCTGTGAATATCCCATATACCCAAATTTTATTGAAATTGTTGAACCGTTGTTGAGAGATAATGAACGGAACACATGATGACGGTAATGACAGAATGACGGAACAGGGTAACACTATATGCCCCCGGCCCATTTTATGGCGGGGGCCATAACAAATGTAAAACGTTGATATGAAGTTTCATTTATTATTTTTAATTGTTCAATCAACGAGACGGCTAAGAAAAAAAATTCTATGTCAACTTTAGATTTCGAAAAAATCTGAAAAATTGAAGAGAAGATTAAAATAATTTTAAATCCGGAACACAAATTATACATATTTACTAATTGAATCGCCATCGGAGTGCATATTGTGATACTTTTTTTCTCTGAACACCGAGACCGAAAGACCGATTTTAGATAGTGACACGGAACCGAAGAATGGTAGGTCATACTGGTAAACTAAATCGCATAACAAACCATAGAATTTACGAAATGCTGCCTTTAAACGTGACCACCGAAACCCCTGCAACATCTTGTTTGTAAGTAGCTTGCTTCGATTAAAAACTGATCATACACAGAACAAGCTCTTGCGTATCGTATAAGTTGAGAGACATACACACCATAAGCAGGTGATGATGGAATATTGCTACATAAATATGGGAAGTTGACGATGCAGAAGCTGAAATCGTCCCGTTTTATAAAGTTGAATTGTTAGTTTGCCGTTAATATCAATTGCAATGTTCAATATAATATCCAAGTATGAAGCAGACTCGGAAGACTCTGTGGTATCCTTTAATTCTAGTTCGTTGGGATATATTGAATCGACATATGATTATTGATTATTTATTGTTTTACGTCCCACCGAGAATATTTCACTCATACGGAGACGTCACCAATGCCGGTGAAGGGCTACAAAATTTAGGCCTATGCTCGGCGCTCAGGGCCTTTGAGCAGGGAGGGATCTTTGTCGTGCCACACCTGCTGTGACACGGGGCCTCGGTTTTTCAGGTCTCATCCGAATGACCGCCCCATTCAGTCGCCTTTTACGACACGCAAGGGGATGCTGAGGACCTATTCTAACCCGGATCCCCACGGGTGGAATCGACATATGAATGAAAATCATTTTTTTAAATAGATAAAACGTCAATATATCGAAATGTCGAATCAAAGGCAACCGCTAGTGAATATGGGTACATGTATATCATGATAAGAATTAGACAGTGTGTCTGTTGACTATGACTTTTAATGTGAAGATCAAATAATAAAATTGTTGTCCGGACCATCATTTTTTGTCTTTTGACCTTGACCACTGTTGACATACATAATCACATAGTAGTCAGGTCTCCGCCCACGCAACTCTTTGATCATTCGTTCTGGGGTCAGGTAAAAGCCTCCGACATCTTGTAATGGCGGTTCCCTGGGTACTGTGACGACACGTTTTTCAGTCGCCCAAAACGAATGATCAAAGAGTGGCGGGGGCGGGGACCAGATTAAATCACATAGATGACTGTTTATCTACCGTAACTCCTAAAAATATGGAATATAGAATGGGAGACATCAGTTTTAATATGCTAAAACAATTCTTCATTGTTTCCATTTTTCATTTGTATCGTATATTTTCTATTTGAATACATATTTTCCATGATATTGAATTGGTTCCAGTACTTAGCGCAGTGGTAGTGGGTTCGCTTCGTAACCAGGAGGTCGTGAGTTCGAGTCCCGATCGTACCATGTGCGCTTCAGCACGTAAACATGGGTGGTGATTGTCCCTTCGCCGAATACTAAGTACTCGAATTTAGGAAAGAGAATCACGGGTCTTTTAGATATAAATTGGCGAAGTTAACAATGTGTTAAACTTAATTATAATCCCTCCCCCCAAAGTATACAAAGTCGAGTGTAGGGCAACACGGACCTCCGATCACAAATGCGAAGACAGGATCAGGTGTCATGGAGGAGTAAGCATCCTCTGCCGACCGGTCACACCCGCCGTGAGCCCTTAGTCGAAACAAAGTAAACGGGATTACCCGTCGTCAAACGACAGTCTAATAAAGGGTATGAAAAAAAAGTCAACATATGACTTAGTGATAATTTGTAATCACAAACAAGGTCATTATAGCGACCGTAGAATTGGCGAAATGATGACTTTAAACGAGATTCGTTATAACCCTGCAACATCTACTTCTTTGTTAGTTAGTTGGCCTCGCTTTGAAAAGTCCTCATTTACGCATGCATGCCCTTTGCTATGCGAATCAACGGAGTATGACATACACACTCATAAGCAGGTGACTATTTTGGTACATTTACTACCATAATAAGAGAAAGTTGACGGATGCAAAAGTCATAGAATCACTTCACGCTTATCATATACATGTAACGTTAATGTCAATTGCCAAGAGTCAATATTAAGTAAAATATCAAATATAGAATCCGTTGTCAGATCTCTGGGCGTTCCTTTATTTCGAGTGTTGTCAGAAATAATCAGTATGACATAATTGTAAATTATGATTAGTTAATTGACCAGCACATCATCTATTACACCCTTATTTAAAGGGATTGAAGGACACAGCAAGTTTTTTTTTTTTTACCCGTAAACACTCCTGCTACAAATCGCTGTATGAATAAAAATAATAAGGTGCCAATAAGTGGCCACAATAGATCCAAGGAATACAACATATTGTAATACAGGCTCCAAAACTACATAAAATCATAATCTATAAGAAACCCAATGCATGCCTCTTCAATATCTAGCTTCATTACTTGTGTGAGCCAATCAGTCATGTGGTTTCTGGCAAAATATGTATCTGTTCCCATATCGACAAGAAACTTTATTTTCAGTTCCGTAATTGTTCATAAGAGCAATAATCAATTATCTGAAAAAGCCTTGATTTCAATTTATCGTGCGGAATTGTTGTACAAAGTGTGGAGAAATCATACGTTTTGATGCAGTCAATTTTAGAAAAATCTTCTCACTTGAAGTTTTCTAAAAGGTCTTTAGAGTTTTTGAGAATCCACATCTGATTGACACCACTTTTGGAATATGTAATGGAACAATATCTCTGAAGTGGCTCTTTAATAGCTGTTAGTAAATTAGTTAGTAGTAAGGATAGAGGCTTGGTAGAGCACTTATTGGAACCTGCGATGTATCTTTCTTTGTAAGGATTTTTATGCAATTTCGGATATGGCATTAAAACCGGATCGAGGTTCCGTGTCGCCACAGGGGTTGGCAAGGTAAAGAACCCCCACTACTGCGGCCGTAAGCACTAAGCATGGGTAATTTGCTTATAATTCGAGATGTCTACATATGAGTGAAACCAACCAAACAAACAATTAACCATTTATATGTATTCTAAAAATAGTTTGTTGTATTTTAGATTTTTTTCATTTGTATTGTAAATCTGCGGGATTTTATCCACGTCTGAGTAGGTCACTCTGTACCCTTGCTTGTAGAAGAGGCGATTACGTGTAAACACATGAGACGATCCTTTGGATGAGACTGCAAAATGGAGCTCCCGTATCACAGCAGGTATGGAACGATGTAGAAGGGTAGAGCATCGGCCTAAATTTTGCAGCCCTTCACCGGCAAAAATTCTCAAATCCCGTTCATAAATATCTAACCAACCAACTGAGGAATTTTGATTTGTTTAATTTTTTAATTTGTTATGAAGAATTTCATTGGTCAAGTTTAAGTTTGTATCATGTTGAAAACAAGCAGGATCAATGCTTAATGATCCCTAGCTATGGCATGTCAAACATCTTTTCATTTGTATGATGTAAAAGCAAAGACAACGAACAGTGATCAGTCTCTNTGTATGATGTAAAAGCAAAGACAACGAACAGAGATCAGTCTCTTAAAGAAGTCCAAATAGAATACAAAAACAAAAGTTGGGCAAACACGGAGCCCTGGACACACCAGAGGTGGGATCAGGTGCCTGGGAGGAGTAAGCATCCCCTGTTGACCGATCACACCTGCCGTGAGCCCATTGTCTTGATCAGGTAAATGGAGGAATCCGTAGTCAAATCAGTGTTTGAAAAATGGCTTAACAATTGCAATGAAACACATCAGACAGCATTTGATATGATTTTCCATTTGTGTTTTGTATTTTTTGTATGGTATCTTTTGTATTGTATTTTTTGTATTTGTATCTTTTGTATTGTATCTTGGTTTGTTTCAAAGGAATTTATTGCTTCGAATATCATGTCATAGACTATCTTTTTCATAACTACTGTTTGATGATATGTAAATTTCCTTGAACTTTCCCTCGCTTTAACAAGTCCTCTACGGGAAGGTGGTGGGGGTTATGACGTGGTAAATTTTCAATATTCGATCTATTCCTTTTGTATTATATATAATTTTCTATTTGTAATATATATTTCAGCTTTTGTTTTGTATATTTTCATTTGTCTATATTCTATAAATACTTTTCTATTAATAATAATCATTTTCAGTCATATTTCGATTGAATATATTCCAATGAGCTACAAAGTGAATGCACCGCAGTCATCCATATCTTCTTCCTACTTGGTATATTTTATTGAACATAGACATAAAAACTCAACTTTATGACGAACAATCCCTTGCGTATCGAATAATTTGAGAAACATACACACCAGATTCATGTGATGATGGATTGTTGCTACATGAATATGGGAAGGTGACGATGGAGTGATTGAAATCGTCCCGTTTGTCATAAAGTTGAGTTGTTAGTTTGCCGTTAATGTCTATATTCAATAAAATATCCAGGTACGAAGCAGACATGAAAGACTCTGCACAGTGGTGTCTTTTATTTCTAGTTCGCTGGGATACATCGAATCGACATATGAATGAAAATTAGGTGAAAACGTCGTCAGTATATCGAAATGTCGAATTAAAGGCCATCGCTTGAGATTTCTTCTGTATAAATGCTTTTAAATGAATTATGCCTCGTAAGAATATAAAAATCAGGTCAGCTAACAAAGGAGTACGATTCGTGCCCATGGGAATTGCAACAGACTGTTGGATGACTTGATTGCCAAAAACTACAAGGATATTGACAATGAGGAACTCCAGCATTGCTATGATATCGGAAGACTGTGTGTAGAATCGGATGGAGTTCAACAACAAAATTTTAGAATGGCGCTGAGTCACACTAGTCATACAGTTTATATTACCTAATTGAAGGTTTTTTGTCGTTTTATTAGATATTAAATATTCAGCTATTTTGTGTGTTCTTATGGACGCGCCGGTCAAATAGTTTTTGAATTTTGGACCGGCGATCTATTGACACGGAATACTTGAGCAGGGAAATCTGATGCATTGCTTAACTATATGACGTTTGTAACGCAACAGTAATGCATTAGACTTCAAATTGACGTTCATAAATAAGTAGCAATATGTAATGGGAAATTTTAACAATGATTATAAAAATGCATTTAATATATCACTTTTCCACTTAAAGTATTAAAAGCACTCAACATATAATAATACATGTCATTAGGTAAATAAAACCAGTTTTTATGTCTGAATCAGTCAATAGACCGGAAATTTTTCCTCGCGGTATTGCGGGAACAAGTCTCAATGCAACTTCCTATGCCTCCGGCGTCCCTACGAGAGAAGAAGAAGGAGAGGGAGAGGCGCCTCGGCAAAGATAGAACGATGAGACTGATGAGCGATGGAGTTGCCCCAGAGTATCCACCCGAATCTTAAAACGGAAAAATTATTGGCACGCTTCGTATATTGTCTAAAAGCTAATACTCAATGCGCTAGTAGGAAACACGCCCCGCTTTTTCGAGGCCATAAAATACACGCGTCTAATACAAATTTATATTTGTGTACATCAGCTGAGTCTGCTCAAGGAGTCCCCAATTATGACCTGTGAATTCAAAAGTTTTCGTCACACGAAGAGAAAGTATAACCTAACCCGTTGCAGTGCATAAATCCCCCCAAGAGGCTCACTGAGAAAAAGAGCGGGCAAATGTTAAACGCTGTAAAATATGAGACTTGTTATTCCAAATACTAACACCCCAAAGACGAGGTATAAGTGAATAAACTCACTTCCGGTCATATAGGTCTAGGGTACATACTGTCGATTCAAAACTGAGGAATCTCAACTTGTTTATAACCGTAATTACCATATTATATGTTTATGTTCATAAAGTCGACCTTAATTTTTTAAACGTAGAAACGTACATATATTTTATAGAAATGCAAAATATTATTTTGCAAAATCCATTAGTAATAGACATTCCCCTTAACCATAGCTCTAACCTTAATATCATAGTTTCTTTGAAGTTGTGACTAAATTGACATCAATTATAGCCTTTGCCGTTTAACGAATCATCAAAAATGTTTTAAAAACAAAAGTATATTAGTCTATCTGAGATTCCCTCAAACAAATTTCCCAGTCCTAATATCCTCGAATGCTCAATCCTCCAGAAAGTCCAGAAAAATCGCTGTCTGAGCCCGGCACAAGGTCCGTAGAGTTGTCAGCCAACCCAAAATAAGTATACGACAAAATATTATTATATAAATCTAAAATAAAATATATTACCGACCAATGTAAAAACCTCGAACTTGTCGTGTCTATGCCATTAACAGCAGCTATAACTACAAATTATAAGTAGCACTAACTATAGTGAGAGTCTCTATTATTATTAGTTCATTTTATTTTTTGTTGTTGTTGAAGAAATGCACATAGTCTATAATTTAAAAATTCTTATATAATTTCATGTAGTCTCGTAGCGGGAAAGGTGGTGTGAAGTGTTGAAAATCAGTACATTTGCATGTTGTTTGATATTGAAAAGCAGTCTGTCAACAGTTTCGAAAAAACTGATAGTAAATTTATAACATCTTTAGGTTAATGGAATAGAGTCATAAGGAAAATCGATAACTACAATAAACCCGTCGTGATATGGACAATACCAAAAGCCCTACACTTGTAGATTCTACCCCCGACAATATTTAAACATATCTCTTTTGCCAAAAATATCGATGTGTAACTCTGGACATTTTAATCGACATAGCTTAAACCATAAACGTGCATACGGCCATTAATAATCTGTAGCTAATCCATTTGTTATTGTTCTGAACGATTAACAAAAAAATCAAAAATAGCTTTCGTGAGCGTGACGCTGATTCGTTTCATGCGCTTGTATTGTTACGTCACGTTTTCGAATTATTTAAGATGATGTAGGTGAGCTTTTGAGACAAACTGCGCAGGACGCTATTTCACTAAGTACTCACTGGATTC
>CAJDSM010013086.1:0-11622 GCA_903981925.1 Ostrea lurida | reverse complement strand
TGTGGGGGTTATGACGTGGGTTAAATTTCAATATTGATCTATTCCTTTCTATATATAAATTTTCTTTTTGGATATATATGTTCAGTTTGTTTTGATATTTTCATTTTGTTTATATTCTATAAATACTTTTTTATTAATAATAATCATTTTCCAGTACATATTCGATTGTAAATATTCCAAATGGCTACCAAAGTGAATGCCACCGCTCATCATATCTTCTCCTACTTGTATATTTTTTGGAACATAGAAATAAAAACTCAAATTTATGACGAACAATCCCTTGATAGTCCGGTTAGTGGCGAACTAATTCTCACAACGCATATCCACTTCACCATGAGTTTATACTGGATTTGTCACGCTTAGTCTTTTAGCGGCCCACTTAATGATAGGTGTGTGGTGTGAATGCCATATTAAGTGTGAGTACATCTCCTGCGTACTCTCAATCTAAAAAGACGGGAGTATTGTGGCTTGTGTTGCATGGTATATCCAGTGATTGAAAATGCGTCTCCCGCTCATCTTTACAGGAGTCTCGCGCGAAACGGGATCTCTCTTTCATGTTTTATTCCTGGTTGCGGACTCTCTACTCATTGGTTCGATTTTGACATCGAATATAATTACCCTTTTATTCCATATACCGCGATTAAAAATCTCTCATAGAGTCCTACGTCGCGCTCAACTATATCTTATAGCCGTTTCGCATAATGCAGTCGCACCTAACCCCTCTACACAATGTGGTCGATACTGCCCCTCTCTCTCACCCTGGATTTCTAGTTCGCTGGGATTACATCGAATCGAATAATGAAGAAAATTTACCGTGCATCGGGTGAAACTTTTCATTTGATCATAGCGGCACACCCCGTCAGTGATTATTCGAAATGTCGAATTAAGGCCAATCGCTTTTGAGATTTCTTCTGATATAAATGGCTTTTAAATGATTATGCCTCGTAAGATTGATAAAATCAGGTAGCTAACAACACGATACAGATACTTTATCGTTGATACCCTGCAACGTGCCATGCGGAATATAGGGCGTGCAAGGGCTGTTAGTGAATATCTGTGCACCTCTTACTGTGATTGATCGCCACTCTCTTCTTTTCGTACATCTAGTCAACAAGAAACTACAAGGATATATACCATGAGTGTGTGTGCAAGAATCGTATATCACTAAAGAATGCGTCCATTCTTGTTATTGCTGAATTGTTCTTGTCCGACACAACAAGTACTACTATCTTTGTCCCGAGCCCACGCCTGCGATCTACGTGACAGACGCCGAATGCTATGATAATAACCATGGTGTGGTGCCTCTGTGTTCGTAGAGTCACGATGCATTTCCTCCTCGAACTCCCCTCTACCTTCGAATTTATCATGTGAGACTTTCCTCTGAGCTCTCAAATTACAATGCACCATTTACTTGCATACTTATTTTTAGGCATGACTGGCGACTCGGCTTTGCCTTCGTTATTATCACCATATACTAATATCTCACCTAATTGAGACGACTTTGCCTCACTCGTGCTATCTGAAACTTTGGTAATTCACACATATATATACTTAACATATTCTGCTCATATCGTTGCTCCAAATTATTGCGCTCTCGATTTTGACCCTGCCGCCGGATTTATCTCTCAATATATACAGATTGAGCTCTCAAAATTCAGATATATAACTCGTGACCGTCGGCCCTCTCGTATGTCTTTAACCACACTCATCATGACTCGCTTCTGCCGCTTGCTGAAGGTAGCTCTATATTAATCGGTTGCGAATAGTTTTGGCTCCCTGCTGATTATTCTCTCTCTTCCGTGTGCTACGGCTATCCCACTTTGTATCACCTGACTCCCATCGCATAAATTTCTGGCACGACTGTGTTTGACTATAATAGCTTTTCTTAATATACAATGTTAATTAGATGGAGCCGTCTCCTCTCTAGAGCCGGATTTAGCATTACAAACTTAAGTGGGCACTTGCGCGCTTTCATTTTTGTGGTTTAAGCAACGATGATTTTAAAAACCCATTGTCCAGGTGACGATCCTCTCTCTCCTTTATTATATATATTTTCACGCGCGCTCTAAGGTTGAATCAAGTGACTCTAAGCATGAAAATCACCTTTTAATTAAAGAGGCTATTATTTATATTGCACTAACAAAATTACATGGTCATGAGGTAATAAAACAGTTATTTAATGTCTGATCCGATGGCTGTTTTAGGATTGCGTCATACGCCCAATACTTTTACTATGTATTGAACCAGTCCCTCAAATCTGTTCTCGGTGCTCACGAGTGTTGCCCTCGGCTGGTGTACACCCAAGTGCAGCACTAGTCCATCAACAACGCTCGCACATCATCACCCCAACCCACCTCTATATTTAGTGTGACTACTTAACTCTTGTCGCTGCCTCTTTCACTACGCCAGACACATAACCTCGTAACTATAATACCACCCTTTTAGTACCGAACAGGGTCTCTTCCGCCGGAATATAACTATGGAGCCACTCACACTAATTTGTGGAAACTTAGTAGTCTTTTGATCTCTAAGCGAACGCGATTGTCTCATACATTCCAGTTGACCTCCCCTATATAGTCTAGTTTCCTTGAGTGAACTCGGTTTGATGCTCTCAAATTTAATTGAATTCTCTAATCTTAGTCAATAGACCGAATTCACAGCGTTTCTTCTCTCGCCTGTGAAACAGTTTCGCCCATGTCCGCTTTCTCTCCTTTTGATCGCACTGACGCTCGACTAACCGAAGTGGAGTATAGCTTAATATTGTCTGTGCTTTTGCCTACACTGCAGGGGTCGGCTAAGCTAAGGTTTTGGGTCACGCATCGCAGACTTCCCTACGCCACCTCCTGTCTCTTTTTTTGTTGGGGCCACGATTGAGACAAATTCTGTCAGATAATATAGTTGGTTGTACTGCACCGTTCTATTGTATCTCCCTGCGCATCTTTATTACCGTGGGATCCCGCACCCTCGCCCAGCGAGGGGCATAATTACGACGTGCATTAGAGACTGTTCCCCCAATACCGAGGAGGAAAAATTTCCGGTTATTGACTGATTCAGACATTAAAATAACTGTTTTATTACCTAATTACATGTATTATATGTTTGTTAGTGCTTAATTTTTTAACGTGGAAAAGTATATATGTAAATGCATTTTTAAATCATTGTAAAATTTCCATTACATTGCTACTATTATGACGTCATTTGAAGTCTAATGCATTACTTTGCGTTACGAACGTCATATAGTTAACAATGCATCAGATTCCCTCAATATTGCCAGTCAATAGATCGCCGGTCCAAAATTCAAAAACTATTGACCGGCGGTCCAATAGACACACAAAATAGTTAGAAATATTTAATATCTAATAAAACGACAAAAACCCTTCAATTAGGTAATAAATATGAATATGTCTTTTTTTTCTTTTTTCTTTTTTGTTTGTTGAAGAAGCCACTGTCTATAATGTTAAAAATTTCTCTCTTCATTTTATCGTGCGGAAGGGTCGTGTGAAGTGTTGAAAAGTCATACATTTTGATGTTGTTGATATGAGAAAGCATGTCAACAGTTTCGAAAAACTGATAATTTATAAATCTGTGTGGATTAATGATGGGTATTAGGAAAATCATTACAATACACATACGGTATGGGAAATACAAGCATACATGTAGGAGTTATTGCCCCCGACAATATTTAAACATTCTTTTTGAAGAATTTATCGATGTGTAAACTCTGGACATTTTAATCACATACTTAACATAAAAGTGCATCGCATTTTAATTCTTATAATTCCAATTTGTTCATTGTCTGAACAATTTAAAAAAAAAATCAAAAATAGTTCTGTGCGTGACGCTGTTCGTTTTCATGCGTGTATTGTTACGTCACGTTTTCGAATTTATTTAAGGATGATGTAGGCTGAGCTTTTGAGAACAACTGCGCAGGACGCTATCACTAAGTATTTACTGGTTCAATACTTACTCCATCGGTGCAAACATATTACACATTCACAACTGAACCCTGTCCAGTTGAAAAATATTGTTTCAATTCAGATTTTGAAAGGGTTTGGTAGGGACTATATTTTGTGGCGGAAGGATTGATTAATCAAAAAACATGATTTTACAGTTTCTATTTCATCCAACATATCTTCTATTTTTATACCCCTATCCGTATACTACAGTTTTAAAATTAAATAATACAAGTAGATGAGACTTGAACCTAGTCAAGGATCGTTGTCTTACTGTCACATTAAGGATTTTCGTCTGTGGTGAGGTATCTTCGTTAATAACAGTAGTCTTGTGGATTAAAGCGAGAGGTCAATTTATACTCGAAATTCTGTGCAAAAAAATCAGTATTTTGGGCCAATATTTTTACAGATTTGACCGGGAAATCTCCTCTATCTTTTTAAAGTTCCATGTTTAAATTTTGGAGACAAGACTCTGGAAGTAATACGGTGAATTTTTTAAGAAATTGACATCACTGTCCTAAAGATGTATTTTTTTAACTACTGAAAGGTGCGATATCGGTGAGTTTCGTCGCGTATATCAAGTGCGAAAGGTATGTATTTATTTCCATTACAGTATAGATCTTTTTTTATATCTGTATTGTAAGAAGACATTATTATGTATCTATTTCATATAATGATTGATTGTATTCATTATGTTCTGTTTACAAAAGCCAACGACGAATGGAAGTTTAAATGAATAAATTGAGCAAATTTTTAAAGTGCAAAAAAGGTCATGTTTAAACCACTGTAGCTCGAAACAGTGCGAAGCATGAAAACCTAATTTGTTCTTCTTGCAATTTCCGATTCTCTTTCATATAGAAATCAAAAATACACTTCCCAAAAAATTGACATCATTTAAACCTCCCCTAAGAACCTTTCTTTAAGGAAATGACTCTAATTTTGGGGCATATTATACGAGTAATTTAATTACAGAATTAATAAAGAACTACAAAATTAATATTTCTCTCGCTTTTATTTATTTGTTGAAATTGCAAAAAGTAGTTCCGGCTGCTAGTTGTCAAGGGAGTGTGTCCCCTTACCAAACCAGGTTATACAAAAATAACTTGCATTCCCAAACTTGAAATTGACCAACCAGAGCTAAGGATACAATAGGAATTAAATCATTGATGTGTAAATTCTCGTTCCGATTTAATTTTATCCAATCAAAACAGCTGTAACAAAGGACATTGAAATTATTTATAAATAACCGAATGTCTGTGGAAAATATAAACTTTTTTACTGTCAATAATTAGCCAAATTATTATTTTTATTTTTTTTTCATTGATTAAAATTCCTCTAAAAGATATATTTTTATCATAGGCAAAATATAATTTGATAAATAAAAAACAAAGTTAATAAATGTAAAAACCTATATGACATCACATGATGATCGATCTTTCTTAAATATGCCTCCTTATGCTATGATTTGTTTTGGTTTTCTTTTTCTTTTTTATTATGTACATTCGTGTTATATTCATAATTCAAAACCTTCTTGCATGTTTTTGCATATGTTTTCATGCAGGGTCCAGACTTGATTTCAAAGACCGTGTATGGTCATGTCCATCTGTAACTTGAGATCTTTAACCAAGGAATTTTTTATGCATCCCAGTAGAGTACAACTTTTAAGAAGTAATTACCAGCAATTACGGTATTAACGAGGTTTATTTGTGGTTCAATTGTAACGCCATACACGTCTACAGGTACACATGATTAAGAGAGGACTACAATAAACCTTGCAAACGTCTGACATTAATGGGACTAAGTCAATCTGTAAAGCTGACTCTCAGAAAACCCAATGGTTTCTCGTCGTGTAACATGTCAGTGGAACATCATTTTTTCTCCTGTCGTCATACACGCTGTGGTCAGTCATAACATGCATTGTGTACAAAAACGATCTTTCATGGGATAAGTGCATTTATGTTTGTGGTCAAGAAAGGTCATTATAGAGATGTACTATATCCATGTCTACATTAAGCTTACTTTTTTATGGTCCATTTAAGTAAGTTAGTTTGCCACGCGGCACGGGTAATTTCATGTAGCTAATAATGTAAACACGTGATCGTTTTGCTTTCATGAATGTACGAGAGAGAGAGAGAGAGAGAGAGAGAGAGAGAGAGAGAGGAGAGAGGAGAGAGAGAGAGGACGTATTACCCATGTAAAATAATCCATAAATACGAATATAAAATGAAGGATTTAAACGAGTGGGGGATCCATAATTTGTTGAAGTGGTGGGTGGGAGGGGTGGAGTTAAAGGTTGGCAGTCTGGAAGCCTCCAGAGGCCGGGTTTAGATCAAACCTTAAGTGACACCCCCTAAAGCTACTGAGTTTTGACAAAACAAGACGTATATACGTGTATTTTAGTGGTTTTGGACATATTTGTATAAAAAAGAATCATATTTGTTAGGGGGCACCTGCTTTGGATCGGTCACAATGAACATGGATAGAATTAAATGAATGTTATCCACCTCATTCGCAATAAGAAATCATGGCCGTGAAAAGCAAAGACAATGAACAGCGATCGATCTCACAAATCCCGTAAAAAATGCAACAATTACAGATACCTGGACACATCAGCGATGGGATCGGGTTCCAAGGAGGAGTAAGCATCTCCTTTGACCGGTCACAACCGCCGTTATCCTTTTTTTATCAGGTAAACGGAGAAATCCGTGGCCAATTTTTGTATCTAAAGCCATAGATTATCAAGTAGACAACAGCACACACACACAAACCCTAAAAGTCTTAAACAGATTTCATGAAAAAATAATATGAAAGAAAATTTCAGCACAATCAATCGTCCTTCATTGGAGGACATATATATTTTGAATTTTTGTGAGCTTTATTGCGACCTAAATCACGGAAATGAATGATTACGAGTTGCATTCTGGAACTGAACGTATTTTGACATCCAAAATGATCATGGTAATTCAAGATAATCAGTAAATAAATTCTGCAAATTTGACAAGAAGTAAATATTAACATGGTTCTTTTTTTATTTGGTCATTCAAAATGTGTAAAATCAGAATCATTTTTGCAGATAGAGAATACGAGACAGTCAATCGAAAGCCTGTGAATATCATCGAGTTATCTGTCCGAAAGTCACAAGGGTAGGCATACGCCTAGAACATATCTCCACGCTACACTAACACACAGTTGCACAATATATCAGCTAACAAAATTCAAACACAAGACTCAATCAAACAGATGGTTGTACAGACGCAGGTTTCCCATCAGCCGCCCGTAGTTGCCGTATCCGTGGTTAAAGCCCTGATTGTGTCCATAATAATGGCGCGGCCTATTGTAATATCTAGGTCTGTAATAATTATAGTTATGTCCCCACGGGTTCCATCCTCCCCATGACCTGCGGTAATTGTTCCACATATAAGGGGAAGATCGCCAGTCATCGTAAAAATCGTCGTAACGGTCCCAGAGACGATCTCCAAAATCCCCGAATCGATCCCCAATGTCGTCCCAGTACTGAGCTTTAGCCAGTGTAAAGAAGACCAACACAACCAAAATCTCTTTTCGCATGTTGACGGGGGTTGTAGACCTACAAGGAACTATGTCTGACAAAATTCCCCACACTGACCAAGACAGAATGAAGTGGTTTTGTGTTTATATATGTATGCCACAGATGTGCGGGTGTGTACTGGTCATCAAAGAAAACAGGCATGAAAGGGACGTTAACAATGATTAAGACTAGGAAAATTGCCATTTATTTATCGACAAAGACAGCATTGTACACACTTAAGTCGGAAATATCACCCGACGACACTAATTGCGTCCATTATATTCCTATCAACGATAATAGGAATTGTGCTAAAACGAATCCAGAGTAATTTAGATGCGGAAAAATACTAATGCACGACATGGATAATTACACCGTGATAACAACGTTAAAAATGTGCATAGCTAGCTCTAACGATAATGTAACATTCCATGCGGTTCTGCAAGGTTGTCCGCTTTTTGCATCACTTTTGTAATATAAACTGATCGTAAGAATTTCATGTGAAGTAATGGACTTTTCTAGCTTCTGTCGAATTATCTAGATTTAAGGCTTGTGATAAATGTTTGGCACCCACAAGATTATTTTCATTTCAAAGTACATCCAGGGATAGACGATCCATACCAAGGTTTTGTCATGGCTCCGTTAACAGGAATTGTATGAAGTATAGCATGTAGAACTGTTATATTACAGTTTTATTGGCCACAGTGCCCTGGTACCTACACCGATAGTCCACCGAAAGAAGGGCACTCGTTTTATTGAACGTGATCGTAAAACTGACACCAAACTTCTGAGTCTTGATGCTTGTTTGTGTATGTGTATTGTTGCTTGAAACAGTTTCCAATTCAAATCGTGTTTGTAAAAATATATAAATTATATAATAAACAAAACGCATTTCTCTTAATTTCTCCCTGTCCTGTATTACATAACTCTCTCTCTCTCTCTCTCTCTCTCTCTCTCTCTCTCTCTCTCTCTCTCTCTCTCCATCTCTCTCTCTCTTTGTCTCTCTCTCTCTCTCTCTCCTGATTGATAGCCCAATGTAATCAATTAACGCACAAGTACAAGTATGTTTACGATAAAATGGTCATATGTTACATACATTTATGGGGAAAAGCTTTACAGTTATTCAAAGTACTCAGATAAACCCATCCTGGGACTGCAATTTTTTTTATTCTAAAGTTAAATTTTCCTAACAATGGGGAATGTAAGTACATAAACGAGATCACCATGAAATGAATTAATTGGAAAAGATTTGTGTCACCTAATCAAATGATATAATCTATTCGAAACCTGGATAAGTACAATGTAATAAATAAATATAACGAACGTTGATCAATCTAATAAGTCTCATAACGAACACAAAATTAAGAGTAGGGCAAATATACGGACCCCTAGACATGGTGTGTGACGCGTCCGATAGCCTAGACATGGTGTGTGACGCGTCCGACAGCATTCGACTTAATGATAGGTTGCACTTGCAAAATAAATCATTATAACGACCATATAATTTGTGAAACGAGAATGTTGAAACCCCTGTAACATCAACTTTTTTGTCAGTAGCTTGCTTCGATTTAAAAATTGATCATATGTAGAACATGCTCTTGTGTATTGAATAAGTTAATTAAGAGAGGTGGGAGATAATAAAATGGTGTACACCAATATGGGAAGTTAACGATGGAGAAACTAAAGTCATCCCGTTTGTCAAGTTAAGTTGTCACTTTGTCATTAACATTTATGCTCAATAAGATATCCAAATATGAAGCATATATGGGAGACTTTTTGCCTTTTACCAGTATACAATATCCTAATATGAATGAAACTGAACATTGTTATGAAATAAAATGTCTTCGATATATCTAAATTTTGAGTTAAAGGCCAAAGCAAGAGATTGTTTCTTCTAATATAGAAACTTTGATTAAATTCTGCCCCATGAGAAAATAGAAACAGGTCAGCTAATAAAGGACCACAACTCTGTCCATGGGAATTCCATCAGACAGGCTTGGTCTCCAAAGACCACACACATGTAGATATTATCAATGAGGAACTCTAACGTCTTTCTATAAGTACATGTACTTATTTTTTTTTTATTGACTGATCCCAAAATCTGAATATTTGCGTGTTCCATTTTTATTGAAAAAGCAACTGTCTGTAATGTCAAAAAGCCTAGTCCTTAATTTAATAGTGTTAAAAAATCATACATCTTGATTCTTGATGCATGATGTTGATTTGAGGAAAGTTTTCTGATTTTAAATTTACTAAAAGTCTCGTATATGTTTATAATACGCCCAAAGTTTCCCCTTCAAAGAGACTATAAGGAATAAGGATAGGGACTTGAATGAATACTAGTATTTACTGGATTTAGCAATGGATCTCTGTTTCTGAGTGGGTTTTCTTTTGTTTTGTTTGTTTGTATGGGTTTTTTTTTTGTTTGTTGTTGTTTTTTTTGTTTTTGTTTTTTTTTTGGTTGTTTTTGTTTTTGTTTTTGGTTTTTTTTGTTTTCTTTTATACTTTGAAATGTTGAATTAAAGCTACAAGTGTAGTTCATTTAAAATACAGTTGTAATAATGAGCGTTACAAAGACAATGTTGTTACAAGCTTTGTCAAATGAAACCCATGCAGAATATGTAAAGGCAAATATAATGAGCAGTGGTCAATCTCGTAAGTCCCAAATAGAATACAAAAACAAGGGTTGGGCAAACACGGACCCCTAGACACACCAGAGGTAGGATCAGGTGCCAAGGAGGATTAAGGATCTCCTGTTGACCGGTCACACCCGCCGTGAGCCCATAGTCTTCTTATCTAATTCTTTGATCACTTCTTGATTACGAAGCACAGAATGATAGATCGTAGTTTTGGTGTGTTCTTAACGGGATTCTATTTCTCTTATACTTTTTCCCCATGCCATTCTGACGCAGTATCTATACTTCTTCGATACTTTTCAAGTTTGAAGCCTTGATACCTCGGTACCTTGATCTAGGTGATATCGCCGCTTATTGAATTATGTGGAGTGCCAAAGTAATATCTTTATTTATTTGAAACATATCATTAATTCAATTGTTGCGTGCAACAATTGAATTTATGCGCACATCAAATCGATTATTTGCTCTCGTGGATTGAATTAATGCTCGCAATACTGAACGATGTATATATTGCTTATTTCAAAATCTAATGTATCTTTTTATCCTTCAGGGATGGTACCTGTATGTCAAAATGTTTGATAAAATCAATAAATAGATGGATATAAGCTCCAAACCACATTGAGGTAATATCCTGAAAAGAATTAAATAGTTTGTTTTTTTCAGTTGTAAAGGATAGATACATTGATTTATGAAAGATTTTGTTCTTTAAAATTCACACGGGAAAAGCCAACAGTTCTCAGTTTTTCGTGAAGATTGTGTCTAGATTTACAATGTAACGTTAACACATATAAATATATATAATTATTGACCTCTAGCCTATTTTAGAACCCTTTATATATACACGTATTTGTGTGATATGTTACTATGAAAACATAGTTTACTATATAATTATTTATGACTATATATTCACGTTCAGTAGATAAATTACCAGTAAAATATTGTCATCTCACTGCGATAATATGAATTATATAAAATAAATACGTTGAAATTGACGTTACATAGTGTTTTATATGATATATCATTTGACGATAAAACTTCAGCATATTCTTATTTAGCGAACAATGACTGAACAGAAAAAGGGCTCTTATAGTCATATCCAAATTCCTAATTATATGATCGGCTTTGATTGATTGATTTATGGATCCCGAAAATCGTGGCTGTTTTATGGACTATGAGTAATCCTGGCCTACTGTCACCGACAACGTTCTATACACATCCCGGCTACACATACTATAAGACTGACGAAATCGAGAAGCATTGGATTCTGTTATTTATGCATCATGAGCCGAATCCTTTACCTTGAGAGTAAAAGAAATCACGAGTTGGTTGGAGTATAATTACCCATTGTACATGTAATATTATCAAAGCTTTACTAAATTGGTTTTGATACTTTATTCCCATAAAATCCCACATGTTGATTTACTTTTTAAGACACTAAGAATCTTTATTATTTTTTGTTTTGTTTTTTGGGGTGTGTGTGTATTTGGGG
>CAJDSM010013083.1:0-10028 GCA_903981925.1 Ostrea lurida | reverse complement strand
TATGACCTGAACACGTGCTTCCGTCGCTTCAAGTGTGCCCGAATATTAATCAATAAATAAATCTATCAAAAAAATATGAATTAAAAAATTTTTTTTTTATATAAATACATTTGGTATTTTTGTTTTAATTTAATTCAAGACATGTCTCTGTGGTAATGTAGTAATACTCTGAACGGGACACGTGCTTTTGCGATTATAAATAGAAATGGCGAAGTGAGTTATTTGTAAAGACTGATTTAAAATGAAATAATTCTGGTTCAAACAAGTGAAATATTGTACGGTATCTCGAACAGCCTTAATAAATATGTACATGTGCGATGATTTAACAGCGTTTATTGCCGAAACACGGTTTAATCATATAGCAACTCAAATCGGCGAAAGAAAGTGGGCGGGCCGGAATCGGCCAATGAAAACTCTCGTTGTATGGCATTAAACAAATTTAATTGTCGCATTCATATGTGTCGTCACTCAACGCAATACTATATCGGTCCAAACGTTCTAATTCAGGGGTGATTTGCGGTAAGAAGATGAGATTTTTGATTATATCTTTTACTGTTTTCATTACATAGAATCAAGAGATTTGAACATTGAATTTCGCGAGTCTTATGATGACCAGATCTCCAAGGTGCTAGCAGGTCCATGCACAAGTCTTTTTCGAAAAATTCTTAGGAAATATGTACCAGAGACAGATTTCTTGGCAAAAATTAAAGGATACAAGAAAATACTGTTAGCAGCACTTGATGATAGACAACGACAATTGCTGTATCCAGGGGAAGGATCCTTTTCTGTTAGTTATCGATATTTCGATCTGTCATTATTGTACATATTACTTAAGAGTATCTGTGGAATCACGGCCCACGAACAAGGCTGGGGTAATTCCCCTAATTCCACAGACACGTCACTGTCCTCCAATATAGACAGAATCATCAATATTCACGTGACCCATAGCGGAGACGCACCTCTTGGTGTTCCGAAGCAATCAGATTTCGACAGAGTCATGAAGAGAGTTATACACATTTCTGGAAAGATTGAGGATATTCTCGAGGGTTCAACAGAAGCTGTTGGCACACACGATCAGAGTAGTATAACCATTCAGGATAAAAAGGAAAAAGAACTACAAGAAGAACACGTTTTAGAAGCCTTTAGAGGTAAGTGGAAGTATTCATGTAATTATCCAAATAAATATCAACGATTCATTTTAGTTCCATATATTGTTATGTAAAATGTGATATGCCATCCTAGTCCTAAGACTTGAATCGACCAAATTCTAAGCTGTACTGTTCAGACTTTATTAGCGTACACCAAGTTTCATTTGCGCGTGCAAAATATTCCTAAATTTGCCAAAAAAATCTCAACATCGTAAATGAAAAGTGAAGATTATGAACATGATCTTTGTACATAGCAATAAGAATACATAATTTAGAGTAGACAGAGGCCTTGGAAATATCAGAGGTGATCAGGTGTCATAAAGAGTAAACATCTACGTTTATCAATCACACCGTTGGCCTTTCATCGTGATCATGTAGACGAAGCAATCAATGGAATCAATATATAAACAAACATATGAAACTCATTATTCTGAAAAGACAAATTTCATCTGCTGGTAATTTAATTATAACTACAATTAAAGGGACATGGACACGTTTTGAACTAAAACTGTTCAAATTTTAGATGGCCAATTTTGATGTTTAAAATGCTTTAGTCAGTTGTTGAGTTACAAGTAAAGTACAGCGCTTACAAATCTTTCTTATGTAAACAAGGCTCAAGCCTTGCTTATGTTTACAAACCGAGTGTTCCGTAGAAAATATCATGTTAGAAACAATATGAGATGTGAGCAACATATACACTGTTTAATGTGTGTTTAGAATGAACTATCAATTTGGACAAAACTGCTTTAAGAGGCCATTACATTAAAATTTTATTACAGATCATTAAGCACCTTTTAAGAAGCATGTTTTACATTCGAAAAGTAATACAAGCGCTCAATTAATTTTATATGAATTTTTTTTTTATTTTTCCCGGAATGATGAAAAAGTTTTGTTTTTGCAAATAGAGGTTCTAGTATCAAAACTTTCGCTGGATTTGGTGCATGATATGATATCTAATAAAACATGCCAAGACCCAAAGAATGTATGATTTTTTCGAGAAAAACATTTACAGATATGAAATGCTATTTTGTTGTATTTTTTAAATCTAGGATGAAATCTTCAAAAAACAGATTAATTAAATGACAAACACGTTAGAAGTATATTTTAAAAAGAAATTGAAATGAAATTCTTATTTTCAAGATATACGCTATATTTCAGATTATTTCAGCGGAGAGAAAAGTACCGATCCGATAGACAATTGATAGAAATTACTGAAATAATCAAAATTTACGGTATTATGGCATTCATCAAAATTTACTTTCCTTTATAAAAATAGTTTAATGTGAAACCATTTTACATCAAGGGATGTAGTTTTCTTATTACAATGCCTCTATACTTTTTGTGTAATTTCGATCGGACTGGGGTCCAATTTGAAAAATGCATATTCAAATTTTGGCTATTTCCATTTCAATTCTTTTTAAAATAATTTCTCCCACATATCTTTTTCCTAAGTGAATGTTTTTTGAAGATTTCATCCAGAATTAAAAAATATCAATAATATAAATTTTCAAATATATAAATATTTTTATTTTAAAAATCGGATTGATATCTGATTTTTAGACATTTTTATTAACATTCTATATTACATCAAATCAACAGCAAAATTGGACTCAAGATCTCTTTTTGCAAAGACAACTTTTTCATTATTCCGGGAAAATAACAAAAAATCATATAAAATAATTGAGAGCTTTTATTACTTTTTCGAAGGCGAAACTGTGCTCTGAAATGTTGCTTAAAAGAATCATTAATAAAATATTGGGTCAAATTGAGCTGACATTCTAAAGGGAACGTTTAATTAGATATTCATTTTGTAAACAAAATATATGACACGGCCTGTGTTACATACAAAAGAATTGTAAGTGCTGAATCTCACTCGGAAAGTCCAGATGACGTTAAAAATATTCTTGACCATTAAAATACCTTAGGTGATGCAGTTGTTAAACATAATTGGCAATGTACAAATTTATAGCCATTTTAGTTCAAACGTGCTCCATAGCCCCATTAAAGAAACAGGGCGCATAAACCCTCGATATTACCTACCTGGACCTGTGAAAGGAAACGACAACGAAAATTACACAAAGAGATAACCCAGTTGCTATTAAATCAGTCAGGTCACCTCACAGTTATACTCTTGACAAGAGCGTGTGTCTGACGATCAAAGTATTTAGAGTATATGGAGGTATCTCATCTTCAAGTTCTTCGTGATATTAAATATATTTCTATTTCATTTGATGAGGAATGTAGATTTTAGTGACAACATGACCTACGAAGTGCACATATGCCCGCACAATCCGAATATGATAAGAAAGCTCTACTATTACTGGTTCGTTTTCGACAGCGCTCTTTATATCTGAATTACTCATCTTAGTTATAATTATCAACACATTATTGAGAGCATTTTTTCTACTGCAATTGCATCTTGGGTCGAAAGCAAAGTATTAAACATTTGCTCAACCTTAACGTCTTGTTTGGCCCTTTAACTGGCTTTTTACACAAGCATACCAATCACAAGCTTGGTGAAAGGCATTTTCTAGCCGTGATTTTCGACTTGCCGTGGCTGCCTGGTGAATAATAATGTGACAATAAATAATTGAACGTCGCTTTTTAATTAAGAAAAGAAAAATATGATACGCTCACACGGTAAAATAGCACACAGATGTTGAACAACTGGTTTGAAAACTTATGTTTAAATCAAAAAGGCGAAGTTAACATTGTAAACTAATCATAACTCCAAAATAAAATATACATACATACGATGTAGGCAGACACGAGACCTCCGACATAAGGTGAAGGTAGGTAGGACTCAGGTGCATGGAGGGTAAGCTATCCTCTCTGCTGACCGGTCACATCCCGCCGTGGCCCTTAGTCGAAAATAAAGTTAAACGGGATACCCGTAGTCAATTCTAGTAGGAAACATGACAGTCTATAGCAAGGGTATGAAAAATCATCAAATAATGCTATAGTGATAATTTGTAATCGCAAACAAGGTCATTATAGGACCGTAGAATTTGCGAAATGATGGACTTTAAACGAGATCGTTAAACCCTGGCAGGCATCAACTTTTTGATATACAGTGACGAGCAATATCAAGGTAACATATGTTTTCAAACATATGTTTTAATCATATGTTCCAACTTAGTCTTATACATAGATTCAATCATATGTTAACATCATGTTTTTAAACGAGTGTTCATGCATATGTTTTACATATATTGTTGTCCTGAGCTTTTCTCATATATCTGTTTTGTATTGTTCATCCAATTGTTTTTCTTCATGATCTTCAATGTTTTCACAGGTGTTGTATTATTCCACCGATCCTTGTACAGCTTCGTTTAATTTACAATTCGCCACTTTCCATCAATTAACTAAGTATTTTTACAAGTTTGGTATAAATGTCATGAGGTTTCGAAGTACCTGTTTGTTCTCTCCAAAAAGAACAGACCAGCATCATTATTTAATGTGAATACAGCATTTAATTTACTACCATTCTTCGATCTCAGTGTGAACTATAGTGGGTTTTTCCAGCTTGCACTAGTAGACTGTAGCCTGATTTGAATATGTAAGGAACAATCGAATACTCTTGTAACAATTACTGGCAACAGCATATTATTCTTTTTTTACATGTAAATATAATACGAATTTGATAGATGAAGCATTTGCCACTATAATTCTAAGATCTCAAAAAAAAAAAATAAAAATAAACTAAATATATGAATCACATAAAAAATCAATAACATCCTGCGTGTATACTAAACACAGACATATTCCATACTATTATATGACATATCCAGTAAGATAATGTTCCTAGTGCGATCTTTTCTTTACTATATTCGAGTTTCAACATTTATAATAATATTCTAAATTTAACTAATAAGAAACCAAAGGTGAGTAATAAAAAAAACTTGGATTTACAGCATATATTGTCACACACGTCTTTTCTGGAAAGAGGTTGTTGGAGGACTGTGGTCTCTGGTTATATTACTATAATTGTGCAGATATCTTTCAACCAATCTCCGTGCTGGCTGCCTTACTCGGTATCAACTTTTTTGTTGTTGAACTTATTCTTGACACAAAAAATCATAACTAGTGACATAACTACATGTAAATCTACATGTAGACTAGCTTGTTTAATAATCAATTTATATGTTATGAACAGAATTAGATCATTCCAACAGAATTCCTATATTACCCACCACAGCTCCCTTCTGGGACTTTTCCGAATGTGGTAACATGTATTATAGTGAGGTGAATGCACTCATACAATTATGATTATGGGCATATTTGACCTTGCACATTTTTACCTGACTTAATTAAACGTATTTGCTCCCATAAATGAAAACTTTTAAACCTAGTTTTGGTCACGAGCATAATAAGCATTTTTGAACAAATAGTAATAACACGACTATTAAGAATGAAATGAACAAAAAAAGACCACAAACTATCTCATAATCTTAAAAAAAAAGGAGGGGGGGAGGAGAGGTGGCCTGTACACAATGAATGCAAGTTTATATGCAGACATTGAAGAGCAAAACTTATTATTGTACTATTCATGTACTGTTTAGTGGGCACTATGCTCTCATGGTGTGATTGGGGACTAGCAATAGTGCCGAGCGGTCGAAGTAGAGCGCTTGTATTGCTTAGTCAACAAATTCGATACGCATCGATACGAATGCAAATCCCGATAAATCCGATATATTGGATTCTAATCAAACATTTAAGTGTTTTTAATTTTAACTCTCAGAGACAAATGCAATATTTTTTCACAAAGTATTTTAATATTAAATACATAGCATGAACGTCTGTATGTTTGAGTCATCACATGAGTAGAAACCAAATCAGATTAAATAATAGACTGATTCGTAATGAAATACTAATAATAATTCGAAATAGCGTGTGTTTTCTTTTATAAAAAAAGTAATGATTTTGACATGTTTGGGTTCTAATTGACCGTAAAGCATGTCCGTGCGGAATTGAAACCGCTTTCCGAATGCTAAGATGTTGCGTAAAAATATACACACACGTTTTAAATGTGTGTCGTTCATAGAATCAATATCATGAAATAGAGAGCTACAATATTCAAAAACTTATAATCACATAATGATAGAGAAAATCAATGTAAAAAAGTACTATGTAACATATGTTTTACATATGAATATTTAAACATATGGTAAACATATGCCTTGATTTTACCTGTGTATCTGTGTTAAATAAAATAAAATGAAAACGATTTAGGGGATTGAATACATACTCTCAATCAGTACAAACCAAAACAGAGGCCTGGCCACATCTCCTGAGTACTCTGCTTCATAAGAAAGCATAAGCAACTTAATCCGTATTGTGTCCCCCACTGGGGGGGGGGCTTATCAAACAAACTTAAATCTACTCCAATATCAAGCTCCAGTGAATTCACTCGCTAGTTCAATGAAAAAGATTAACAGATTCCCTATAAATAAATAAAACTGGTCCGTATTGGCCCATCAAACCCAGAGGTCATGAATTGACAAACTTGATATACCACGATATAAGGAGTTCATATAGAAGTTTCAGCTTACTGGCCCAGTGTCTGAAAAGAAGAATAAATAGATTTCCGCCGTAATATCATCAATGAAACTGATCTCCTAGTGGCCCACGTACCCCAGGGTAGATTTGAAAAACTTGAATCTCCGCTTATCAGAGCTTTACACATATAAATCAGCTTCTGGCCCTAGGGTTTGAAAGAATTTAAAGAATTTCTATATATATTGTAAAACTTTAATCCCCTATTGTGCCATCGTACCCCCGGGGATATGATTGACAACTAAATCTCCACTATATCAGGAATCTCAAAATTCAGCTTTCTGGTCGGTGGTCTGAGAGAAATTTTTAAATGACACCAATTTTGCATTTTCGTGATTACTCCCCTTTGAAAGAGCCAGTCTCATTTGAACAAATATCCTTACCAAGAATTGATGTATAAAGTTTGTGAAATTGCCCATGGTTCTGAGAATAAGCGAAAAATGTTAAACGTCGAAAATGTGAAAACTTAATGGACAGATGTACAGACGGACGGACGGACGGGCGGACGAACAGACATACAGACAGACGACGGACAACCTTTACCCAAGGATGATTTGTACCAAGTTTGGTTGAATTTGGCCTTCGGCTCAGGTGAGCTAAAAAAAAGCCATACACGCTAACCACTTCGCTACCGTGATTTATAATATACCAGTGTTCAAATTCGACTCCATAAAAGGAAAGGAAATGCCTAAAGTTGTTCTTTAAAAATTGTGTTTTTGTATAGAATGGGCCCAGTCTCCATTTTATTGAAAACATGAAATAGGATATACAGAGGTTACACTATCATTCAAACCATTTTTTTTCAGAATGGAGACTTGACCCACTCATATTTAAAACTCAGTGTTTAATGGCTATTTTATATTTATTTTTCATCAAAACTGCGTATGAGCCATGTTTAATACCCATTATTGATCAAACCATAACTAATTTAGATATAAGAATCGAATTTGGTGTAGTTGAGATCACCGACTACTCATTGTTAGGTCACCTAAGTAAACTCATCTGACCTTTTGTTATTGCTTTTCGTCTGTCATCGTGCGTTGTGCGTCGTGCATCGTGCGTTAAGGTTGATCCACCCTCATGTGATGTCATAGGTTTTTCAAAAATCTTTATTTCATTAAACTATGCACATGATAGAAATATATCTTCTACAGGAATTTCATTAACTGGATATAATAAATAATTTGGTAAACTTTTGATAGTGAAATATTGCTTTTTCTCATAGATAATTCATTAATTATAACGCAAAATCCATCAATTCACTACCTTAGGTGTATTTCACATTGATTTTCCTATAGCACATTAAATTAATGCTCTGTATAAAATAGGCAGTTTTATCAAACTGCTAACATTAAAATTGTCTTTATTTAATTTTGTTCAATTCTGCTAGTCTACGAAAATATCTCAAAAATGTGCATTTTTGATGGTAAACCCACACTGTCTGATTGTATGGTCCTACACTTAAAAAATGGCAACGTACATATTTTCTTTCATAATTAAAATAACTAAATGGTAGGAAAAAGAAAAATGTAAGTTTTCACACATAAATCCTTGACATCCTGAGGCTTATTACCTTAACAATAACATTGTAACTTCTTCTGATACAACCACCAGGTCCAATTCTTTCAAATTTTGGTATGAAGATCTTCTGAGACAAGGAACATCAATTATAATTTAGTCTCTTCACCCCTGGGGCCTGGAGGCAGGAAAATGCCAAAAAGGACACATTTCCAATAAATCCATCTCTACAACCGCACAATATCTAGAAACAAAATGCATGTGATGTAGAGCAGGAGATTTTACCAAATTTAAATTTGTAATCTTTCGGTAGTTCTATCACGGGGTGGGCAATTTGGAGTACATATATACTTTATGTATAAACACCTTACAAATCATTCTCTCTAAAGTAATATTTTGAATAAGTGGAAGTTTTTATCAAAATTGTTAAAATAGGCAGATCCTAAGGGGTTTTGTATTAGGTCATTGATTAAAGTTAAGAATTGAACATTTTTTAACTTCTGTCAAATAACTTGCCATTACAATTGATGAATCACTCTTGGAAAGCACATAAATGCTAATTTCAGGCTTTTTGCACCCTGGCCTGGGCGGGCAAAAAACTGCCAAAAAAGTGACCAAATTTTCAAAATACAAGATCTCGTACAACCTAACAGTCATAAAAGAAACTAAAGCATATTGATGTTAAAGCAAAAGGTCTCTACCAAAATATAAACTTTTATCTTTAGTAGGTTCTGACCCAGAGGTGGACTGACATATTATATATATCAGCATTTGAGAAACACGTCTCTACTAGATTACTTCATTAATTTTAAACTAAATCAATTTCTAGAATGAGCAGGACACATTTATCACAATTATACCCCCAATCGTGGGAGGGTGTGTCTGTCCATCCGCCTGTCGACAAAATGTTCCCAGGCTTTAAAATGTAAAGGCAAAGATAACGAACAGTTATCAATCTCGTAAGTCCTAAATAGAATACAAAAACAAGAGTTGGGCAATCACGGACCCCTGGGCACACCAGAGGTGGGATCAGGTGCCTAGGAGGAGTAAGCATCCCCTGTTGACCGGTCACACCCGCCGTGAGCCCATAGTCTTGTTCAGGTAAACGGAACAATCCGTAATCAAATCAGTGTGTGAAAAACGGCTTAACAATGGCTATGAAACACATCAGACAGCATTTGACTCAATAATAGGTCATATTGGTAAACTAAATTGTTAAAACGACCATAGAATTTACGAAATACTGTCTTTAAACGTGACTGTTGAAACCCCTGCAATAACAACTTGTCTGTAAGTAGCTTGACTCGATTCAAAAACTGATCATACGCAGAACAAGCTCCTGCGTATCGAATAAGTTGAGAGACATACACACCATATGCAAGTGATGATGGAATATTGCTATATAAATATGGGAAGTTGACGATGGAGAAGCTGAAATCGTTCCGTTTGTCATAAAGTTGAGTAGTTAGTTTGCCGTTAATGTCAATGCTCAATATAATATTTAAGCACGAAGCAGACATGGAAGACTCTGCGGTTTCCTTCACTTCTAGTCCGCTGGGATATACCGAATCGACACAAGAATGGAAATTATTGTTATTGATAGATAAATCATCGTTAATATATCGAAATATTGAATTAAAGGCCACCGCTAGAGATTTCTTCTTTTCCTGTAGAAGCTTTTGAATGAATTCTGCCTCATAAGAATATAAAAATAGGTCAGCCAATAGAGGAGCACAATTAGTGCCCACTGGAGCAACAGACCGTTGGAAGACCTGGTGCCGAAAACTACAAAGATATTGTCAATGA
>CAJDSM010013080.1:0-10241 GCA_903981925.1 Ostrea lurida | reverse complement strand
ATGCGGACAGTTGACACTACAAAACCGGATCATGCATTAACGCCATGTCAATCTCAAATAAAAGGAAATTCAGTGAATGTAAATATTGATACTTATTATTCTCTTCTCTCTCCACTTCGTCCGGGACTCTCAGTGAATTAGTAATATTTATAAAAAGTTCTGTTCTATGCGAAGCGCACCGTTTAGCAATATTTAGCACATCTATCGCGTTATTTGGCTTTCTTAGTTCAGTGGATTTTTTAATTGATTATTATTATTATTGTGGTTAAAGTTATATGAATCAATGATTGTTCCAATCATGCATAACATATTCATCAGAAATTTGGATATCTGACTTCAAATCAAATTTCAATAATTTTGATAAAATACCTTTTGAAAAGATTCCAAACTTCATTTTGAAGACCATTTTAGGTGTACACAATAAAGCATCAAATTTGGCTGCAAAATTTGAATTCGGCAAACTACCTTTATATGTCAAAATATTTCAGCTCGCATTTAATTACTACTCCAGATTGGAAAACCTGACTACTTCCAAAGATGACAATAACCGTATTCTGAAAAATGCATTCCTGGAAGATACAAAGCTGGCTATTGAAAATAAAAAATGTTGGCAACTTGGCAGAGCCCTTTAAAGCAATTACAAAGAAAGCTGAATATTACCTGTGACACACCAATTAAACTAGTTAGTTCCAAACTTCAGGAGTTCTTTGTAAACAAAACTTTTGATGAATTAGAAAATATTAAAAACACCCAATGTGGAAAACTTTCATTCTATAGTACATTATTTAACTATGAGGATAAAAAAAAAAAAATAGAAATAAAACCATATGTCTTCCAATCCTAGAAATCTGCGCTCTTACCTTACAAAGCTAAGAATAAGTTCACATCAACTATATATAGAAACAGCTAGATATTGTAATCCTGTCATTCCTAGAGAAAACAGATTTTGTTGTCATTGTAAGACTATTGTCGAAGATGAAAAACATTTTTTGCTTGATTGTCCTTTAAATACAAACATACAAGAAATACCATATATTAATCATGTATCTTTACTGAATCCTCTCCATCTTGTGACTACAAACGAAATTTGTCTTTATATTAGAGACTCTTTTTATGTTAGAAACGAAGCATTGTTCCGGATATAAAACATATGTAGCACAGTATATATACAATTATACATGTATATTTTGTGTTATACTTCTACATTCCATGGCTAACAACACTTGTATATATGTGTTTTATTGCCAATAAATTTTCAAAATTTCCCAATCTTATTCAAGATGACAATTAAGGGCCTTAGTGGGACGCCAATCGACGACGGCTTAGACGACAAAATTACTGTAATTAATTTCCCATGATTTTGATTAGAACAGCATGCATGGGTGTAAAAAAAAAAATAAAATAAAAAATACTGAAAGGCCTATTAATTAATTTAATTATTCTTATTAGATATTTTCTACTTATTATTAATTTCATTTAATCACTTTGCCGGGAAGTGTATCCCCCCATGTAGTGTGAAACATTTTACAAGACATTTGTGGGCTTCCATATAAGCATGCCATCTCAAAATCAAAATATAAACACGTGCAAAGGACCTTCAGATCAGCTAGTGATCACACGAAGAAATGAATTTGATTGGTTAATTTCACCGTGCCCCCATTATTTGATTGGATAAAAAAAATCCCCGCCCTAACACAAAGCAAAGTGTGTGATGTTAATATTTTTGTTGATGTTTTCACGTGAAGTGATGTTTAAGGATGGTATCTGGAAGAAAAACTTAGCAAAATAGTTTTAATAAGGTAAGATTTTCAAATTTTATTGGCCTCTTACCTTGTGTTTTATTCGACACGACCGATTCTTGTTTTCCCGTATTTTTTAAACCCAGCTGTCATGTCATGGAGACTTGGAAGTATCATGGATCAACATGATGATCGGAATATTGTAATGCTATGTATGTTGAAAGGTAGATCTATACGTTAGAAAAAAATAGAATGAAGAATTAGAATAGAAAGTGATCTTTTATAGGGGAGATCTTTTAGGGACAGTAGATGATTCACGCAAGATTACGTGTGTAACAAATTTAACCCAAGGCAATATTCATCATATTGTCGGTCAAGTGTGAAATTATCATGACAAGAGCGAATGAATGATTCAACCTCGGCTTTCAAAGGGCAATGTCTTTACGTGTTGTTTTCTTAGAGGTGAAAAATATATGAAATTTGGTAATTTATCTCTTTTGTAACAATACAAAACATGCACCCACGTGCAAAAAATCTTGATTCTCTCAACTAGGTCAAATTTTTATCAGTAACCTAATTTGATAAATAGATCTATAGGCCGAAGACCCTTAATCTATATAAATATTTATATACAGAGAGGGGCTATTTTCATTACATGGTTTATATTTGCCATCTTGATGACAAATCCACAGTGAACCAACAGAATTTTATCATATTAGAATAAGATTACATACCATTACCTTATTATACTTGGAGAATTGGACTTGTAATGTCTTGTCCATTTTCAGCAATTGAAGATGGTTCTACTAACTGAGTCCATACCTGTGTGTAGTAACCCGGGTGAGAGGGATGCTGTGGAGACTTTGCTGTCCATGAGGAATTCCATCTGTCCGAGCAGCAGCGATGAAGGCTCCACGTTATCGGAGGATGATTCGCGATACAGTCACTCCGAAGAGGATTCACACTACAGTCCCTCCCCCGCTAGTTCCTTCCACTCCAGTGATGAGGAGTCAGTGTCTGATCCTACAGAACCCGCCATATTTAGAAAGAATTCAAAACTTACCAGGGTAAATATCAATTTTACAATTGGAAATACAGTCGAACCTCGTTATCTCGAACTTGAGGGACGAACAAAAAAAGTTTGAGATATCCGTGAATTCGAGATATCGAGGGTAAAAATACTAACTAGTAAGAAAATAGGTGGTTGGAACCTCCAAATCAGTTCAACATAACCATGATATTCGAGATATCGGTGTTCGAGATATCGAAGTTCAACTGTATTGTGAAACAATGTGCAAGGCATTAAAGGGCCTCTTATAAATTTACATTATACTAGCAATTGCATGGTTATAATTGTTGCAAGTGCTAAAAATGTTAGATCTTTAATCTTTTCTAATGGTGTGGTTTGACAGTCATGACTACATGATACACACTGGTATCTAATTTGTTCCTCGTCATGGACATTCATATCTCTC
The DNA here is from genome assembly GCA_903981925.1 of Ostrea lurida. Taxonomy (NCBI): domain Eukaryota; kingdom Metazoa; phylum Mollusca; class Bivalvia; order Ostreida; family Ostreidae; genus Ostrea; species Ostrea lurida. The sequence goes on along the minus strand of CAJDSM010013080.1, from coordinate 7,027 downwards.
TTTATATTTTTAGCTCTTGTTGGAAGATCCTGCAGAATTTTCCTTCAGACCTATGATGATGGGAGGGCAGCGGATGCCAGCTGCCATGGTGCCTAACTATCAACTCGCCAAAACAGGTGCTACGTGTAACCCATTAAGAAAACCTGAAATGTTTATTGACTCTTCAAATATCCCATACCCCCCTCCATCAAAACAGAGACATCATCTCAAAAGGCCATCACCTGTTTTAAAGAAAGCTCAGCCAGAGGCCAAGAAACAGAAAACCTCGGACTCTTTGATAGGCATCAAGCCCATGACGGACCAACAGCCCGAGTCGCAGAACAATACCACCATTACTACATCTACTATCGCTACAATACAGAACTTAAATACAACAGCAAGTGCCCCCGTGATTCAAGTGATAATAGTGAATAACCAGGCACAGTGCTTGGACAAAGACAAAAATGACTGGTTAAGTAAGCTGTGTCCAATTGCACCAGCTCCTCCACCGGAAAATTCAACCGAAGGCAGCGTACAGGACCAGGGTGTGGGAAATAGGCGCAGGAACCACATGTGCACTTATAAAGATTGTGGGAAAACTTATTTCAAGAGTTCACACCTTAAAGCCCATCTCCGAACACACACAGGTTTGTATCTTGTTTTCGTTATTGCTTGTCGCTCAATTTATGATTTTTTCTTGATTGCAATATTGTAAAACACTCTTTGAATTCATCATGTAGCATTATTGTAAACTGTAGTACTTAACATTTTTAAAATTTTAAGAATGTTGTGGTTTTGTTTTCAGGAGAGAAGCCATTTGTGTGCTCATGGGAAAACTGTGACAAAAGATTCGCCCGGTCTGACGAACTGTCGCGTCACAAGTACACCCACACCGGAGAGAAAAAGTTTGTCTGCAGTCACTGTGAGAGACGATTTATGAGGAGCGATCACCTCGCTAAACACATTAAACGACACACGACGCGTTCAGCCTAAATGTGGGAAGTACCATTGCGCAATCACCAGTGATACTAAGGCAGAAGCCGCATTAATTTATTCTGCATGATTTGTGTATATGTGCATCATATCTGGAGCTTTTGTGAACTTTCTTTATTTTCTGCTCTGTTGATAGTCCTTGAGTATGTTTGATTGAGATAAAGGGTATTACATTTTATGAAATTTGACTATACTGTATGTCAGAAGGATGGATAACCATTTAAAGACTTAATGATGAGAATATGTAAAGTAAAAGTGTCTCTTTTGTCTCAATTTATGTTGGTAAAAGTTCCAAGATATTTTTTTTTTACATTATATATTTATTTTTTTAAGATGTGATTTGCAGCAACTGTGTTTGTCTTCTTTTTTTTTTTTTTTTAGATTTACTAGTATTTATTATTGCATCTCTGAAGAGTGGTGCTATATCATTGATGTCATGACTCTTTTTACTATACTGGCTTTTTTAAAGTGCAATATACATTTCTTGTTAGTACAAGATAATGATTATATCTTTTACATATACTTATTGTTCAGAAAAGATGCATAGCATTATAAGCAATGATTGAATAGTCATCTTTAAACATCATATCATTTTCATTATTTGCTTGAAGATGTTTGCAAAGCATTAAGATAACTGCTGAGAATTTTAGTTCTGATATGTGTAAATGTAATTTAATAGTTACATAGTTTGATAGTTACATGAATGCTTGTAGGAAAAATTTTCTCGAGTTATCTTTCTTTAATGTATGAAAGGTTGTAATTTTCAGATAACTCGGATCAGCAGTCTCAATCTTGTGCCACCTCTCTCTTTTATCTATGCTGGCTGAAATACGTAATGTCGTATTATGCATGTTTTAAGACTATGGAATTGTTAAGCTTGCTTTTAAGTTAATTTTACTTTCTCTGAACATTAAGTATTTGTATAGTAATTTAATGGGTCGTTATTTAAGCCTGTTGTAATGTTACTTAATATTATGAATGATACTTGGACTCAATGCAATATTCCATGTCCCAGATTGTATATATATAATGTATGTACGTTTATACTTTTCAATGCAGTTTGGATTACGGCGTTTTCTTGTTTATTTTATATTAAAATGTTGAATTTGTCAGTCAATTAAATTATTGAATAAATGACGGAAAAAACTCAAACAATGCAGTGTTCTTCTGTTTTGACTGAAGGCAACATTACAGATAAAGATGGCGCATTTTTAATAATGTTTAGAGATCAATTCTGCTAAGAAATTGCTTCTTAGCATTTTTTTTTTTTTTTTTAATCAGAAGACTAAAAAAATACGACGAGAGTGCAAGCTTCTATTATCAATGGAGATGTTATCGATGATAAGAGGAGACGGAACAATTCTCTAACGAATGAGATGGATTGTTGGGGTCGCTCTTGGCTGGGGATTATACTCCGCTTACCGGATCAAAATGCGACGGGTGTGACCGGTCGACAGGGTATGCTAGATGCCCAAGGGTCCGTGCTTGACCAACATTATTTGTATACTTTATAGGCTCATTTAACCTTTTCATGTAGAAGAGTTCAATGACGAAGTGATATTCTAACTACAATGTTCTTGATTTAGCATGCAGTTGTGTAAGTCCTTAGACTGCAAAGCAAGGTGAAGTTCGTGTACAGAAATAACAATATTACTACAAGGAAATGTCACAGGTGTACTTGAGGGCGATGAGTCGTGATATACATCGACCTTAAGACCGCACATTCAAACGATCATTAAGAGTTTCTTTAAGCAAATCATGAGGGCGACCTTTTTTTCTTTTTTTTTTCCTAGACCAGAAATAGGCATCAATTAAGTACGTTTATGCAAAACATACCGGAGAACTACTATACATATAATATTCGAAATTGTATATGTAAAGCAAATAAGTTTATGCAGAACAAACCGTTAACTAGAATTTGAGCATATATATATATATATATATATATATGCATGCATTTTTTGTTACATGTGTGTTTTGTAATATTATCCATAACCCTTTTGTCTTCCTTTTCTAATTGAAGCCCATACCCGGGAGTCCATAGAATATCAATTTAAGCGTACGTTTTATCAAATATTTTTTAATGTACGTGTGAGTGGGCGGATGAATATGAAATGTAAAATTATTTACATATATTCCTGGGGAAAAATTATGCAGAGCGAACACGTCCGGGACACACGTGTATACACAATGACGGGTATATTATAAACACAACGAACACGTGCACATTTCATGGTATGAATGCAGTATGACTGTGACCCTTAGGTCCAAAGTACAGTGATATATCTTTAGAAGCGTCTTGATCGCATTTAACAGGCCTCATAATCCGTCCCATGGACACAGAAATATTTGTTTTCAACTTTTCAAGAGCATATAGTAACAAAATTACATAATTATAAAGCTCTCTTATCATGTACCATATGATAAAGCGTGTAAATGATCGTTATTTTAATACTCGTCGAATAGGTTGTCCTGGTCGCCATATAGAAACTTCCACAACCAAGGGCAACTACGATACTTCTATCACGTACATAAAAGGCCATTATTCAAGTCATTCCCTGTATTTCATCAGTTTCTTCTCGTAATCACTGAAAACACATGTACGCTGAGCTGTAGAATCAGACACTGATCACACTAAAAGCGTGTCCTCATTGGTCACTTGTTCAGCTACCTTCCCTCTGATTGGTGGAGACGTCCACGCCCAGCCTGAAATTTGTTTACAAACGCTGGGAGAAAAATTGTATGGAGCTCCGTAGGGGCAATATTCTGGTAGTTATTTCTGATGCAATGGATTTTTTTCAGTCCGAAAAGAATTTAAGTCTTATATAGCATGAGACCCTCTCTCTTTCTGTGTTGTTTTGTAAGGAAATGCAATTTTGCTTCTTCATCAGGTATGAAATAATGCACATATTTTGACCTTTTTTTAATAGCATATACATATTATGAATCTAGACGTTTTAATACTCTACATAATTTCATATTTCAATGGTTATACTTTTTAAAATATGTCTTTTCTTTTTTTTTTAATTTGAAGTGTATGAGAATCAGACAATTTCTCGAGCCTCTTCACACCATCAAATCAGTGAATGGAGTTATAAATATGTTTTTAATTGATTTTTGATAATAAAACTTAATTTACTACAGGATTAAACACTCTTTTTGACTTTATCGATGTGTTAACTCTGGAAATTTTACTCATACACTGAGCAAAAGTCCAAATCACTTTTATGTTAAGTTCGTGAGTATTTCCAGAGTTTACACATTGATCAATATTTTTTTTTCAAAAAGAAACTTTAAGGTTGATTCTTATCTTTCCAATATTAATTCGTTCAGCGTATATAACTATCATATGACTAGTTGACGTACATTTTAAAAGTTATTTGTTTTTAAGCGCGTATGATTAGATACGTCACGTTTTCGGATTTATTGATGCTTGAATTCCCAATTAGCTTTAATTTTGTCCAATCAAAACAATTGTAATAAATGACATTGGAATTTTACATTGTAAAATATGAGAATATTAACATATGCAGTTTCAGTTAGTATAAGAATTAAGAGGTAAATAGAGTGAATTTTTAAGGACATACTCGTCGTTTATGACACTTTGTCTAAGATTATTTTGTTTATCTCCTCGATATTGTACATAGCGGACTGCCTCGCTAGTGAGCTAGCTTTTCTGGCGATGTGGTAGAGTTCCTCTCTTGATCACGCAAGTTAAGCAACGGCGAGCGTGGTCAGCACCTGGATGGGTGACTGCTACACGTTAAAAATTGATGGCAGCGCAGTGACTCTGGTGTTTAGCGGGAGACCTGTGTCAGGCAGTCTCATCGGAGCTCTGGGGACTTAGTGTCCATGTACGGACGTGATTTCGTCCGGGGACGACGGTAGATGTCGTCGGGTGCCATTGCTGAACAGATGCCAAACATTCAGAGAGGACCCATGCTAAGCTTCGGGACGAAGCTTCCCTGAGCGGGAGGAAGTGTAGCGGACAGTATAAAGGGAACATATAATACTGCCTCGCTAGTGAGCTAGCTTTTCTGGCGATGCAGTAGAGTCTCTCTCGATCTCGGCTTGATCACACAAGTTAAGCAATTGTGAGCGTGGTCAGCACCTGGATGGGTGACCGCTTCACGTTACAATATGAAGAGCTCCTGTACAAATTTCGAAATTTTTAAATCGTCAAATTGTTACCTTATATTCGATATCGGCTTGGTTAACTCAGTGGTTAGGTTACGTCATTATTATGCAAGTGTCCCGGATTCGATACATTTGCTATATTACAATCAACCCAGTCTAATACTTACACGAGCTGATATTTCTTTTTTTTTTACTTGCAACAACCAGGGACTTTTAAAATATGCTGGCTCTAAAACAGACATGGTAACATGCCACACAATTTTGTGTAGAAACAAGATAGAATGCAAGTGAATTGTACGTGAAATTTCACGAAAAATTATATATTTATTGAGAAACGTCGCAATGTCTTTACGATTCAAACTTACAACCACAATGTAAAGGCAAAGCATAACGCAACATGATTATTCTCGTAAGTCCCAAAAGAAGACAAACAGAATTGGGTCACACGGACTCCCCTGGGAACACCGAGGCGGGATAATCCCTTAGGAGGACAAGCATCTCTTTGACACGTCACTAGTCTCTCTGGTTTTCACCCTGCGTGAGCCCATAGTTTTGATCAGGAAACGGAAACAATGCCAGTAGTCAAATCATGTGTGATGAAAACAGCCGCTTTAATAATTCTAGGAAACACATTCAGACAGCATTTTGGACTGTCAATGTAGTCATGACTGGTTACTAATGTTATTAGACACCTAGAATTAACGAAATGCTGTCCTTAAATCGTGACTGTTGTAATATCCCTCCAACAAACAACTTGTGCTGTAAGTAGCCTGCCTCGATTCAAAAACTTGATCATTATTTGATTGTGGACGCAAACAGCTCTGTACATATCGAAAAGTTGAAGACATATTCACACATATGCAGGTGATGAGGAATTTGCAACATTAACATATGGGAATTTAAATGGAGACTGGAAATCGTTCCCGTTTGTTCAAAGTGATAGTTAGTTTGCTTTTAATGTGAATGTTTCAATAAGATATCCATAGGTACAAGCAGAATGGAATGCTTCTGTTGGTTTTTTTTTCTAGTTCGTTGGGATATATTGATCGACATATGAATGACAATATCTTATTATTGATAGATAAAACGTCTTCAATATAAATGTCTACAACTTTAGCACATTTTAAACATACATGTATCTTCTGTTGCTATTAAATTTTCTGCAGAAATAGTGGAGTTTTGACGGACACTGTCAAAAAAAGCAAGAGATGAGACCAAACGATCGATCGGTAAGTTATTTGCTATATTTATGATCTAGTAAGCTACATGTAGTTATTATACATGTACATTTCGGGACGACCTGTCCCTTCACTCAGAACAAACGTCCGGCTCGAGAATTTTTTACTCAAATGGAGACCCCACCATTGCCAGTGAAGATCTGCAAAATTTATGTCTGCTCGGCGCTTATGGCCTTTGAGCAGGGAGGGATCTTTATCGTGCCACATCTGCTGTGACACGGGGGCCTCGGTTTTTGCGGTCTCATCCGAAGGACTGCCCCATTTAGTAGCCTATGACCAACATGCACAGAGGCAGGGACATTTACATCAGAAAATGATGTACAAAAAAAGCAAGCTCCAATCTACAAAAGTATTTACACTGCAATTTGCATGTTGATAATCAGTATATGTTTTCTCGGGAGCAAATTGTAGGACGCCGATCCACAAACTGATAATGTGATGGAGGGTGATGTAATTATTCGTAAAGGAGAACGGGCCAAATGATTATTAACTAGTACTCGATGAGAAAAAAATGCGAGACAAAAGAAAGTAGGCCTACTCATGAGACAAAGAATTAGCATCCCAGAAAGTCAACTAATGATCAGGCATCAACACATTAATCATGCATGCATATGTTAGACAAAAGGATATAGAATCGCAATATAAAAAAGTCTTTAATTGATATACCAAGCCTCTTTCTT
>CAJDSM010013077.1:1640-15878 GCA_903981925.1 Ostrea lurida | reverse complement strand
CACGATGTTAACATCGCCTTTTTGTATAAAAGACGGGTTTTTGGTCTGATGATGGATCAATAATATTCTGCCATTAAGGATGCGTGCAAAGCGTAAGAAAACTTCTGTAGTATGTATATGTAATCTACTGATCAATGAGCATGCAAGACTAGTAATTATAAATGGGGTTTGAAGTTTGAAATGAAATGGAAAATACGGTTACAGTATATATAAGAGTAGATAAAACTCAGAATATGGCCAAGGTTTTTGCCCATGTTCATTGTGAAGTCAAGCAGTGGGTTAATTGATACCTAAAGGGTCTCAGTCTGTGCATCATGTAGAATTTCTCTCGATGTCTGACCAATTTGGTTCATGGTCAATAATCACTACTGTCAAGTCCTCCAGTCGGTGATCACTACCATTGAATTATCAATGACAATTCTGTCTTGCTTTTGACACGGGACTGATGATTGTTGGCCCAATTGTGAAGATCTGTTGTTCCCCTTCTGTCTGTGCGTTTGGTTTCTGACAGATATCACAACTGACAAGATAAATGCAGTTATCATAGGTTTTCCAATAATTTGTGACTGCGACCCGTAACAAGGCTGTTAGAACTCGGTGTTTGAGCTACCGTAATGTAAATTTGCATAATGGACATCTGAAGCATGAGCATGTTTTGAATCTTCCGTTACGTTAAGCGTTCTTACCACCATGTCCTTTAGGTTTCTGGGAGTTTAGTAGATTGCCCTTTAGGGGTTCCTTAAAAACATCAGCCATTCGTTTGTTAGCAGACAGAATACCGGGGCAGGTGTTTTCTCAGACTTGATACCATTGAGGTTCTTGAGGGCGGGGTGTAATGTACATAGTAACTTGTGGAATCCAGTCGTTTTGAGGTTTTTCTTTGTACTAAAGGAGGGACTGTCAGCCATCTCATTAATGGCGGACTGTACTTTGCAAGCATCATATTCTCTGAGTTTTAAATAATTGTCCTTGCTCTTAGAAAGTAGTAAGAGTATCTAGAGCAGATGCGGCGAATTTGGGTGTCTAACTCTCATTTGAAAGTATGAGATGTATGACAGCTGATTTGAGCTGAAGGTACAAATTAGAGTCGGTGGGCGTAGTTATTTTTGTCCCAAGGACGGGAAAAGTCGTCCCAAAAAGGTTCAATTCAAGGTAACAAAATAAAAAATACATGTACCAAGAGGGAAGAACATTTTCCGGATTTTTAGCTATTTTCTGTCATATATGCAAATGAATTTTCAATATTTTCATTTTGAACCTATAACTTTGAAATTAACCTTCAAAGTTGGCCTAAATAGCATTCTCTTCATTTAATCACCGATTCTGATAAAAAAAAAATTGGCTTTGATTGGTTACAATCCCAAAAAATTTCAATAGTATATAGGCACCCCTGCCCTGGGGTCGACATTTTCCAAAAGTTTCTTGGGAATCCATGAATAAGTGAAAGCGTTATCCAGGCGATAACAAGCTATGACACACGGACTGACTGACGGGTCAAAACCTACATACCTGGGGTATAATAATCATTCTACGTTACTCATGCGACAGGGAAAAAACTAGAAATTTTGCGATTGTCTATCCAGAATGTATCAGTACTGATTTATCATGATGGTGTGGGAAAATTATAAATGTTACAAATGATGCCGGAGGACAAAGTGTATCCTGAGAATATAATACAGTTTTGCGTTATTTCCCACTCAAACGACAGCTGGATAGTTAAATTCTTGAGGCTACGAGTCCCGTACCACCGGTCTACCATCGATTTTTCGTGGGTTTTGCACCATTTCCGCACGATAATGCGAGCCCCGCACCACAGTGGCACGGAAAGTACGGGGTCTGCGAGGGCTGTGATCGGTTTAATTTTTTGTTAAAATATTTTTCGGGATCACTGAAATCGCGGTGATGATCATGATGAGGGGACACGGCAGCAGTACCAGCCTGGCGCGACAGTCGCGCAACTGCAGCACCACACTCTCACATTACAGTCAGTCGTGCCATGTTCGCGACCCCACGGGAAGGGAGAGAGCTCATACGGGTTCTGAACGAGTCTCGCGCCACTCCAGTGCGAGGCTGGTGCTACTCAGTTGCAATTGTACTGCCGCAGTACGACAAATCGCCTGAGTGGTACGGGGGTAGCCGCTGTGGTGCGAGTCTCGCGCCACTGTGGCACGCCGATAGTACCACATTCGCGCGAGACTGGCGACATATCTGCCACCGGCCGTCGCCGAATTGATCAAAGACAGTGCATGGTACGGTTGGAGTAATTAATGCGACCGCGTGGGCGGGCACCGTATTTATCGTGCCACAATGGAGATTTGAATTTCGCGTCCCAAATCGCCATTCTCGTGCGAGAGTTGCAGATTTGTAACTGTGCGTGCGAAATTTTCATACCATGATTGCCATATATTACTCAACGATTGGCCGTTCGGTTTCAATAGAATGAATGCTATTTTGCATATCAAACGCAGTACCCGACCATACCACCAGTAGCACTGACCAATCGGATTGAATGGCTGTTCAACGGCATGGTTGTTCGCATCACAGAGCGTGCGACATTTTCATTCCATTATTACCATGCATATTATTCATTGATTGGATGTTTAATTTCACTGAAATATCATAAATATTTAGAATTTTGTTAGATTGAATATCTTCTTGTGTACTCAGAGTCAAATCTGATGTTATTCAATTGCCATGCGTTTAATGGAATACACTGTACTTACAGTATATCATTATCATGTATAGAGGGAGAGGACGGTCGAAGGTTCGAATTTGTGTCCAATCCTTTTGTAATTGAGTTATAATACAATACGTTCAAACCAAACCAGTAAAATGAACACTAGTTTGAATATCAAACACAGTACCCAACCATACTGCCGGTAGCGCTGACCAAATTGGATTGAGTGGTTGTTTACAAATACATTACCACAGCATTCTGTCATAAGGAATTTTTTTGTTCGTTGCGATGATTTGATTTACATAAGGCTATCGTTTTCTAAACTGGAGATGGGAATATCCATCTAAAATGTATAAAATATTGCATCATAAAAATAAAAAAAAAATTATGTACAGTTACATCTGCATGCAAATGTATGAAATTTTAGTTATATATGAAAAACGAAATAAGATTTTTTCAGAAATGATAAAATGTGCATTGTCCAGCAGTAATTGTAAAACACACAGACGTCGAAATATTATCGTCCCAAGAATAGCATGACATTCGTACCATGATTACTATGTCTGTTGGAATTCCCATGGACACGAATTACGCTCCTTTGTTATTTGACCTGTTTTGAAAAAGTAGACCCACTGTCAGCTCCACAAACCCTGAAAGATTATAAATTATAACACTAGCGTCTAGCCCAAATTGTTTTCACACCACTGGCACTCCATAGATTGCTAAATCACGCAAGCGTGAATTGAAATTAATATAATTATTCATTGCGAACTAAAATGTTGTAAATTTGTGTGGGACCTTAATTCTCAAAAGTAAGACTTTTTAAAATTTTTGTGTATTTTTTCGAAATGTTTATAAAATACATTGGTTATTCTGCAGTAACAAAAATTATCTAGTTTATGAAATTAGAACATAATTTATGAAATAAAAGAAGAAATACGAGATTCATTATTAGATGTTTTATATGCATGCCAAGTCACATATTTACTGCAGTCTCAATTAGATTTAGGGAACCAGGCAGGCATAAAAATGTGCAAAACAGTAATAATGCTTAGATAAGAACATTTTGTGATTGGTTTTTTTTCTTTCTAGAAATAAGATAACGATACTGTGCTTAATGGTTCTCTATTAAATGCGATTTAAAAATACATACATGTACATTTTACCCCACGCACTTAGAGAGAGGAGAGAGGAGAGAAGAGCAGAGAGAGAGAGAGAGAGAGAGAGAGAAGAGAGAGAGGATGTAGATGTAGAGAGAGAGGAGAGAAGAGAGAGAGAGATTAAAACTTTAAAGCACGGAATCAGCGTGACCTAGATTTTAAAGACCGTTACATAAAAGCGTGATTAGGTCATGCTACATATTTTAACAACTGCCTCTGTTCAAGGTTAAAGTAATTCATCACGGTTTACCTGAAATTTCAGGTTGAATGTCAAGAATCCCTATCTCGTACATATGTTTGTATACCGTACCTACTGACCTATATAAATCACCACCCACGCCTGATTAAGTGAAATTACGGCACGCAAATTTTAAAATACCTTAATTTTTCTCCACATATTTTCTTTTATTACCCATCTATACATCGCCAAATGTTGGTGAGTACTGGAATCATAGCTATTAACGCTAATAACACTCCGTTCATACTATATAATACGATACAGTCCAATTACTATACTTTTGAACATAACAGAAAATCAACCACCACCACCACCCACCCCCCCCCCCCCCCCCCCCAATCATGAAAAAAAATTACCGCCCTCCTCCTACACCCCACTTTATCAGTTTATATTCATGTCTTCATTACATTGAAGACAGTAAACGCATTTTCTTATAAGTCAAGATTTTATTTAAAAAAAATTTTTTTTTTTTTTTTTTTTGGGTTAATCAATACTTGCAGAAAAACGAAAACGTACATTTTTCAGTCTTCTAAAACAGATGGAGTACTGACCCACTATTGATAAAAAATAATAATAAAATCCTACACAGAATAATAGCGTTTTGTAGAAAAATTTCAAGTTCCTTACATTGAAGACGGTATATAATGCACATCCATGAATATTGTAAGCAAGTTAGTCGAGTGTTTTAAATCGATGGACATAAAGGGGGTTTGTAGGCAAGATCATTTTGGGTATTGGATTAGATACCTCCATGCAATACCCTTTTTTCATAATATTTGGTGGTTGATATATCACATCTTATCACCGATCTTATCACTGATTTTTATATCTATATTGTCAAACAAGAAAAATGTCAAATATCAGTTTATCGCAGGAAAGCTATAGTAGGAAATAATATGTTTATACATGCTGTATGTATTTCGATGAATAGGCATCTTCCTCTCCTTGTTCATCCATCTTTTTAAAAACATCTAAAGTATAGAACGGTAATCTTGACTTTAAAAAAACACCACTAAAATCAGACACAACAAATTACATGTGATACATGTATTATTTTAACACCCACCCCCCAACAGCTTCGTTCCAGATGCTACAACAAATGTCATATTTGTACCAATAACAGCAATACTGTATATCCATCACTGCCACAATTATATTTTGACATTTATAATTTTATCTTTTTATTCCATCAATTCATAACCTGCATATGGTGTGTATTCGATACGCAATCTTGAGCTTGTTCTACGCATGATCAGTATTTGAATCAAGGCAGGCAACTTACAAATAATTTTGTTGTTGCTGGGGTTTCAACAGTAAAGTTTAAAAGCATCATTTTGCAAATCTTATGGTCGTTATAACGATTTAGTTTGCCAGTATGGCCTGCCATTGAGTCAAATGCTGTCTGGTGTGTTTCATAGCCATTGTTAAGCCTTTTTTATACACTGACTTGACTACGGATTACTCCGTTTACCTGATCAAGACAATGTGTTCACGGCGGGTGTGACCGGTCGACAAGGAATGCTCACCTATCCTAGGCACCTGATCCAAACCTCTGGTGTGTCCAGGAGTCTGTGTTTGCCCAATTCTTGTTTTGTATTATATTTGGGACATGCGAGATTGATCACTGTTCGTTATCTTTGCCTTTATCTTTAATCTTAACAAGTTTTCTCATTTTCATTTTATCATTCTGTTAATACTTGTAATTTTTGTTCTCGTTTCGTATTCTCACTTGTTCTGTAACATTTCTTAAAAGTTATTTCTAAAATGGTAACCCCTATGGTCATTTAGCAAACGACCGAAGGTGATCAAATCATCACTGAGGACGTGACATAAACTGTCAATTATAATAGCGAGCAAATAACGATCTAGCAAAGCGAGTACAAAAAAGACTGTTGAACTGCTTCAGCAAACAGCAGATGCCTTATTCTGGGACACGCGGGTACAAGTTAGGATAAATTCATTTTTGTTCTGTTGGTCTGTTCGAAACATTATATGTAACATTGCACATAACTTTTAATAGTGAGTAATAGGGCTAGGGCTCATATATTCCTTGTGACGAGACCTTTCTTTTATACTCCCCCCCCCTCCGGTTTTTTCCAGAAATTGTTCAAGTGTATCAAATTGATCCCGTGCTTATGCCAGCTATCAAGCAACCACGATGTGTATAAATGTGATCCCCTGGCTATTGACAGATCACGGGATGATGTTTATAAATTATCCCCAACAGATGTTAATAAATCGAATCAGACAAAGAAACGAATGGTTAAAAATTGACCCTGCTATCAACAATCACATGTTATAAATTGTGATCCTGATTCAAGTCACCGATGTGTATAAACTAGTGACCGTGCATCACAACAGAGTATATTCCGTATAGCAACCACGATGTTATAAATGGATCCGGCTGCTATCACAAACCGATGTTATAAATTGTGATCCCTGCTAATCAAGCAACCACGATGTGTATATGTGATCCTCGGCTATCAAGCAACCACGATGTGTATAATGTGATCCCTCTATCAAGCACACATAATGTGTATAAATATCCATGTATCGCCATGCCACAAAGCAAGTCACAATGTGTAAAAATGTGAATCCCTGCACATAGCAAACCATGTGTATAAATTGTGGATCCCGCTATACAAGCAATCTCACAATGTGTACTAAATGTGTCTCCTCTATCCCATGCATCAAGACGCAATGCTCTACATGAACCGTGTGTATAAATGTGATCCCGCCTATCAAGCAATCCACGATGTGTATAATGTGATCCTGCATCAAAGCAAACACGATGTGGTATAAATGTGATCCCTGCATCAAGCAATCACATGCTGTATAAATGTGATCCATGCTATCCCATGCTAATCAAGCAATCACAATGTGTTATAAATGTGATCCCGCTATCAAGCGAAACCCACGATGTGTATAAATGTGATCCCTGCTATCAAGCAACCACGATGTGTATAAATGTGATCCCTGGCTATCAGCGAACCACGATGTTGTATAAATGTGATCCCTGCTATCAGCAACCACTATGTGTATAAATGCTGCACTCCGGCATCCAGCAACCACACGACTGTGTATAAATGTGATCCCTGCACCAACAACCACGATGTGTTAATACCCTACAAACCGTGTAGGATCCCGTCTCATCCCATGCTATCATAGCAATCATGTGTATAAATGTGATCCCGTGCTATCAAGCAACCACCATGTCAAAGTTGACTAGAGTTAATTACTTCCTGGGTGCCTTTTTATCTACATGATGTACGGTCAGTAGCTATATACTGAAAAATAAAACCAAATGTCCAGCCTGCCACTCACTAATTGTTTCAAATCGGAGTCCGAAACAGAAAAAAAAAAATATACCTCACACTCTCTAGATAGCGTCACTTTTCTGGAATTTTCAAGAATATAAGATTTATAGCAAACCTGACAATAAAAGTTTTGGATATCCGGCTTGTATGAGTTGCTGGATTCTTTGATATGTTGTGGACATTCTGGGTAGGGGTAGATCGATTCTGCTTCAGCAATAGGCATTGTATAGACTTCAAACAATCACCATAATTAGTAATCAATTTGTTGTCACTCTTTGGAATACTGTTAGTACAACAACAGGGGATGCAGTCTTCATCTGAACTTTTGGTATAAGATAGGTTCCTTTAGTCCCTTGAATTTGTTCGCAAGTTCCGTTACCCTTCTTTATGACAAACAGAACTTTTTCATCAAAACCTCCAAATGGGGCAGCGTACGCGTGTCATCATGTTTTTGAATTGTTGACTGTCTCTACTTTGTGAAATTCTTGCCATTAAGAAGAAGGAAAATCTTAAAAACGATCTCTTTCAGATGATTAACCTAAAATTCCACAATGATTTAGTTTTGTAAGATTATTCTCTGCATGTGTTTCAAGACTAATAACCTACTATATTATTTGTATATTTCAGTTGATTAAAATGGTCTTGCACGCTCCTGATATTGACAATTCTGGCGAAAGAGATGCGGTGGAATCTCTTTTGTCCATGCGGAACTCCTCGCGTATGAGCAGTAGTGATGATGGATCGAGCAGATCGGGAAATAACAATTTGTATTCTTCCTACTTTCCACGATTTGCCAGCGATGAGGATTCTTCAATATTTCCAACATATTCGAGATTAAGGAGGTCATCCAAGCTTACTCGGGTATGACGTGTACTGATAAAAAATAAATAAATAAATCAAAAAAACCGTTGTCTATGTCGATAAAACGTTTTCACAATGAGAGTAGGAGGGAAATATCTCTTTATGCACAAAATACATTTACATGATTGTATGGTATGGTAATTTTATATAATAATTTTTATGCCCTTGTAGCTTTTGCATAAGGATCCAGACGATTTTGACAGAGAGATGGTGCACTGTAACCAAGTCTCGGTCATAGTACCAAACTACCACCTTGCCAAAACGGGGGCCACTTCCAATCCCTCGAGATCCCCGGAAATGTTTATTGATTCTTCAAATATTCCATACCGTCCCCCACACGCACTAGTAAGGGACGCTGTCCATAGTAAGCGAAAGTTTTCCACATTATCAAATAATGAGGAGGAAGACTACATAGAACCAGTTCCAAAAAGGACAAAAAATGAGAGAATGGGTGCAGCCATCAAATGGAAAATTGAGGAGACTGAGACGATTTCTCCAAAAGACACGAATACGAAAATCACAGAATATTGCCTTGTCGAAAGTGATAATGAAAAAACACACTCTCCTTTAAATAGAATGGAGGAAGACAGGATTGAAGAAGAGGATTCATTGAAGAAACCAAAGACCTTGAAGGAAATGCTGACATTTGAGGAGACGCCAAAAACTAAAGACGCCGGTACAGCAACACCTAGTCTTCCATTAAACGAAAACATCGGGACTTGTAAATCGCTTCAAGCACCCATTCTACCTACACTCCCGGTGATACAAGTGACGATAGTGAACCACTTCGTGAACAACCAAACACCTAAAAACAAAAATTTGTTCCTTGGTAGATTTTGTCCGATTGCGCCTGCGCCGCAAAGCAAAAGTGAAAGAACAAGAACTGATATCGATTTTAAAGGAAGTGGCAGACGACGGAATCATGCTTGTCACTACAGAGACTGTGGGAAAACATACATCAAAAGCTCACATCTGAAGGCACACTTACGAACACATACAGGTTATTATGAATATTTGCGTCTTCGTAAATCCTTGAAAAGCTAGAAAGGGAGGGGGTACGTGTTACATGATCCAGTCTGTACCTGACATGGTTCTGATTATTCTCCGGACCATATAGGGAAAATAGAACACAAAGATTTTTCTAAAACATGTTTAACGGTAGATATATTTGATGTAGATATTGTTGTTTTGTAGTCCTAGCTGAAATTGACGGTCGCCAGCATTATAAAAGCAAATTATTAATTTTTGTTACAATTCTGACATCCGCCAAACTCCTCTATATGACACAAAAACACAGTTTACTGTTTCCTTCGTCTTCATAAGTCAAGAACCTCGCAGTAATCTTTGACATCAGTCATCATTCCGAACATGGGCTTGAGACGGAGCATATGATTGGTGCATGTTGGAGCGTGGAGCCAATCAGAAATTGACCGAAAAACGAAACTAAAGTTAAACACGCTTAGTGCCATTCTCTTGCACAGAGTCGTCGGTCCTTTCTCTCCCTTCCATCTCTGTCAACTCCCATTTTACAAAATTGTTTGTAAAAATTTTCAAAGAATAGAAAAACACTACTTGTGAGTGTTCCTCACTTTGTAAAATATAAAAAAAAAAATATCCAATTAATTAATGAAGTATTTGGCTTATAACTTTTTTGTTAGCTCGAACTATTTTGCGGAGTTCTCTAACAAACTTTAAAAAAAGTTTTAAGCTAAATATAACTAATGTTAAGTTATTTGAACATTATCTTTTTTATATTTTACAAAATGAGGAACACTCACAAGTAGTGTTTTTATATTTTTTGAAAGTTTTTACAAGAATCTTGTAAAATGGAATTTGACAGAGAAGGACCGACAACTCTAGATCTGTGTGCAAGAGAATGACGTGGTGCAGCAATATGGTTTAGAATTTGTAGTCAGCTATCACTAGATCGATACCGTAGATTGATTTTCGGAAAATCATTTTCTTTGAAGAAACAAATAGACGAAATTTTAGAATTACGCGCCGGATGAAAAGGATGGATTGTCCAAGTATGATTTTCTATTATATTTCAGCAAATTGAATACGTTATCTATGGACTAAATGTTACTTATTAATTACATAATAAATAAAATCAAAACGAAATTTAATGTTCGTGATTTTGAGAAAATGTTGGGTTTTTTTTTTACTTTCTGTTTATGCTCTCACCAAACTTGCATCTGAAACAAGGATTCTCATTGGCTAATTTAGTGTCATCCCATGTCTGAATGGTGGCTGAAATCAATAACCCTTTACTTGTGAAAATATGTTTACGTATTCACAGGTTTAACATTTTAGTAATTACCCAATATGAATCACGCATCTTGTCCCCATTTTTTTGTATTGAGGAATTCCACTTCATCTAAAAGGTGATTTAGAGAAGAAAATTGAGGGGATTGTTTTAAATTGTTTTTCAGAGAGAGAGCCATTACATTATGTACGTGGGCGAAAATCTGTAAGCAAAAGATTCGCCCGGTCTGACGAACATGTCGCGTCACAAGTACACACCAGCAACCAGAAGAGAAAAGAGGTTTGTCTTGCATATGTCCACTGTGAGAGCACGATTTATGAGGAGCGATCACTCTCGGCTGAGTCGACATGAGAGAGAACACCGCCTACTCCCCGCGGACGCATAGCGGTAGCATGTTACATTACACATGCAATTCTATTTACTTTTATATATATTAGTAGTGCTTGGTCAATTATTTATTATTTTATTGAAAATCGTCTTGTTTATCAACAGGGGTTTGTAGTACTGGCATCTATCATACATGGTTACTGAAGTTGTGTTCAGTATCATGATTGTGATTAAGGTTGCATTAATTTCTTTTTTGTTCACAAACAAGAAGATTGTTTAATAATCATTAAATAGAAGTTTCAATTTTTCAGTCACTCTCATTGTATCAGATTTAAAGTATTCTTGTCAAAAATGTACGACCTAATTTTTATTATGTACTATTTTGCATATGTGACTTAGTACTAGGAGTTTCATAGAAGTCCTATCACGATAGTAGTCCAGTGTTGAACACAATGAAAATTGACGCTACTTCGTGTACGAAATCCAGCGTGCTATACAACGAAATTGAATACAGATAGGCACATCACTCATTCATATTTCATAATCGGGGAGGAATCATTTCTATTACAACTTGTACTAATATATGACGATCCTCCTTAAATCAACGCTCTCGCACGCTCTCTAAATACACGGCCTGTCGCGTCACTTTGTGCTTGGAATGCATTGATAGACGCAATCCGACTAATGGGGTAGTATTGGCGATATGGGTATCGGTGTCATGACATGTTTTCAATTCTGGCAAGACTTGATTCTCTACTGCCATCCTCAGTGTTAAAATACACTGGAAAATTTCTTAATAGAACTATTTGGTAGATGTCCCTGAGCTTGCCTTGCTGTAATTTGAAAGTCATCCTTCATTTAGTTCGATCAGCTCCCAGAATTTGAAGATGGGCTGTCTGCCGTTTACAAACGATGTTTCATTCTTAGCCCATTTCTTCTTCCTCCCACTGAGTAAATACTTCATTAACTAAAATTTGCTGCTTGTAACATCATGGATTGATTCCATTTTTTCTTCCGATTTTTTACCTAATTGTTTACTGTGCACTAAAAGAAAATTGTGATTTTCCAAAAATAGTTTTCTAACGATAGCAGGAGATAAAACTCAGTTTAACAGTCCATTGTTTTATGAGTCTATGCTATCTAAAATGAACATCAGTGACAAATATTACACAGTATGAAGGTGCTCATACCTTAAGATAGTTTCCCTCTGCATGTTTATAGCGATTTAGGTATTATGGCAAGATGATCCATTATAAGCCATCCTAGTGTTTTTCATTGCCTCTTGTACATAGCTAAAGTCTTTAAGGATGGGTACCAAGGGCAATGTACCATGTACATGTTGGCATGCTATTGCGGGCCCAATAAAGAAAAAATTATCTATCTAAGAAGAGATTTTACGAACTAATTCCTCGTAGACCATTGAGTTAGTGCTTCTCTCTGTGTTAAAATAGTCTTCGGTCACTTATCGGAGAACAACATTATTATGTAAATGACATACAGTAGAGCATACATGTATTCGTTAACATTGTGTTATGTAATACATGATGAGACAGCATTCAAAGCCGAAGAATCCTTGAGATTTAAACGTAGATTGATAAAGAGATGACTTCTCAATCCGATCAGCTGTCACTTTCCAGATCGGTTTAGCTCATCATCGTGTAACATGGTATGTTGTATCATTGTTAGACTGATATTCAGTGCTACGATTTACACAGGTTCTGATGTTACTGGCACAGTATTATCACATTTCGTTGTTATCTTCTTGCATCTATGAGAGACGAGAGAGGAGAGAGCAGAGAGAGAGGAGAGAGAGAGAGAGAGAGAGAGGAGAGAGTTTTAATACAACGGTCTTGAAGATTGCAGTTTGATTGGCTGATAACATTTTTGCATTGCCTTTTGATAGAATGTCACTTTGCCATTGGGTTGAACGCGTCACCTGACTATCTCTAAGAGGCGAAAACCGAGCCTTCTATGGACTTGAACAACCCGAATATTCTGCTAGACAGTCAGCTAACAAACCTAATAAGTGTTTTGTTTGTCGAGGACCCAAATAAAGACAGCCAAGTTATGACGAAAAGTTAGAAAGACGTGAATGTCTGCATGTTGCGTCTTGATTTTTTGCTACTCGCCAGTCTAAGAAATTTAGGACGGCAGTCACGTGGACGCGTTATCCACAGTGACAGAGCGGACATCTAGTCCGAGGCAAAAGCAAACTAACTTATTAGGTTTGTCTACTGACTGTCTACGGGATATTCGGTCGGGTTGTTCAATTCCACTAAAGGCGAGGCCGAAGCCGAGCATTCATATGAGGGGGGAACAAATTTTTTCCGAAAAAAAAACCCCCATAAATTCCCGTAGACAGTACAGTAAACAACCTAATACTAGAAGTGTTTTGTGTTGTCGAGGACCAATATTGGCGACAATTAGATTATGGTGAAAAAGTTAGTTTCAGTGCTTAAAAAGACGTAACGTCCGCCATGTTGCGGTCTATATTGCTTACCTCACCGTTCTTAAAGAAATTTAGACGCAGTCACTTGACTGCGTTCAACCAATTGACAACCAAGGCAAAACAAATATGCTATAGGTCCGATGTAGATTTCGATGTATGAGTAGATAGTGGTACCATATTGTTACTTTCAATTATTTTAATAGTTTTTTGATTCAACATTGTATAGTTCGAGACAAATTAAGAGTATGCACCTCATATCGTAGCAAATCCTCACAAGTCAGGGGTCCTGAGTCCACTCGTGGGGCCGTGGGTCCCACCGGCCACGAGTGGACTCAGGACCCCTGAAACGTTGTGAGGATGATCGTAGCACCTGGTGTAAAGATAAGTTTCCAAAAAACCAAATGAACTCTCCTTCCCAGCCAATCTTATACGAAATGTTGTGTATTTCTATTGTAAAATCACAAACGCTGAGAGAATGGATTTAACTCGTAAACACTTTTTTAAACATACTAAGTACGATAATTTATAGGATTTTCTGAAATTTCGTCAAGGGTGCATGTATTATATGCACAAGTTCTCGTTCTGCCGGGTCACAAATCCAACAAATCCGTCTTGGCAGCACTGATTCAGTGCAAGTTGTTCACAACAGTCTTAGTTAGTAGTTATTACATGAATTTTATATTAGTAATTGAACAAATTTGATAAAGGTTTTCTTTAGAACTAATTCCCTGTAAAACTCACTCTGGAGGAGAGTTGGCGTTTGCAAACTGATTCCCGTTGGTGCTGTCTCGTGCGTCACTTACCCAACTGCGACCCCTTCGAAACACATTATGTAAATGACATACCGTATAAATATTTAAACGTTTGTTGTGAATTAAATGGAAATGAGACGAGATAGAGAAGTGGCTGAGTTAGACGACGTCACCAACTTCATAAGAATTAA
>CAJDSM010013076.1:2444-18635 GCA_903981925.1 Ostrea lurida | reverse complement strand
AGTTTGTCCCTAGAAAGAAGATCTATACATTGATTATCAAGACTGAGTCAAATGTCAAGGTTAAACCACCACAAACCGGCCTACCGCGGCCGGTTTGACCTTGACATTTGAATCTAACGTTCCGACGACATTTAGAAGCCACGATCTTGAGTCATTTGGATATGACCTTATAAACAGAGGTCCCGTGTCACGCCTGGCGTTGGGCACGCTAAAGAACCCTTACTGATATGGCCCTAGGGCTAAGCATAGGTCTAAATTATGATACTTCACCCTACAACTAGTGGCGTTCAATCATATGAAGAAAAATTTTCAACGTGACGTAAAACCAAATGTGAAAGTAGCAATACACGTCTGGTAGACCTTGTAAGAGAAGCAAATGAAAGGAGAAAGTATCATAAATAAATAAATCTCTGCTTGACGTTGAAATATAGCATGGTTGTCACTGTAATATATCATCTAAGTTGAAAATAACTACAATTCTAAGGTAAATATGAAACTTCATAAAAGCTCTCACAAAAATAGAGAAAAAAAAATCCTAAAAAAATTTTCTCAAACGAAACATACGGTTGATTTCCTGCCATTATTTTCTTTCCTTTTATTTCCGTGAAATATCAAAAAATTCATTCCTTGAACTCTCTCGCTAATCCCTCATTAGAATTACTGAGACGTATTTTCCGAGCTTTAATGCCATACTTTCATCTCAAATCATCTTAAATTAAGTAACGCAACCACTTTGCGTGTAGAAATTTACACTTAAACATATGGGGCGCTATTCAAAACCTCGCACAAATAACGTTTTTCTCGCGCGGGCATCCGTTAAATCGCGAGATTGATAGTAATTACCGATTTCAGAAGTAGGAAAGACTTGAAAAGGACAGCGCTTCTTTCGGAGTGGTGATTAGCGGTATAATCTCCTCGCTGTCGGAGAAACGGTCAGTGTATTTGTGGGGTGTATATGGAGGCCGTAATTAGGCGTCATTCCTCGTGGTCGCCGATATCCCTTAATCGGGTTGATGTGGAGAAGGACTCGCGCATCAAGTACTGTCTTAATTATAGGCTCGTGTTTGTGAAGAAATGGAGACTGAATGGTAGCTGGCTTTTATTTCTTTGCTCTGACAGTGATGACAGTTCTCAAAATAGATTATAGAATGTATTTTTTGATAGATTTTGATGACTTTATAAGTTTAAAGTAGCATAATCTGTATCTTTTAACGAAAAATTAAATCTTTCGGATTTTTTCTTCTATGTATACATCTAATAAAGTTATGCCTTTTGTACGTAATTACAACATTGAAAGCAAAAATAAACAAAAGAACAAAGCACTTGTTTCTAATTACAGTGTATTTTATGATAATTACCAACCTATGAAAAACAACAAAGTCGACTGAGATGTAACATGCGCAGTACTGATTATTGTTTGCAATGCCATACACATGGCCTTTTTCTCTTTGTTGAACAATAGTATACATGGTACGTATTTAACAACATATCATAAGTATGCATGTGGTATTTAATCATATATTTTTTGCATTTACAGTTCAGAAATACGTCGAAATAGGCTATTTACTACAAAATTTCATGCATGATTTTGAAATCTACTTCCAAATAAGGAAATCGCGTGACAATATGGCATATATCTCTTTCCATTTATAGAATTATCACGTTGAAGACAAAATGTCTTTGGAGGCTTTTTTCTCGCTTGATGTTTACATTTTGATCGAGCATATTTCGTGGTTCGCATTTTTACAGTTTATATATTTGATTTCCATAGAGAAATCACAGTGTAAAAAATTCAAAAGATACAGATTATGCTACTTTAATTATTAAAATGTAAAATAAATATTCATCTCAATTTCTGAACTATATTGACCATCGTACAAATATTTGTAAGTGGTTACATTACCTATTTATTAGAATTTTTATTAAACGCGTAGAATTGAAAAAAAAAATTGAAATAAAAAAAAAATAAAAAGCACGATGATTTCATACATACTACAAGTTTCAAATAAAATCCGTTATATTTCTTAACTTTAAACTGCAAATTAAATAAAAAATGAAAAAATAAAAAATAATGAAAAGGATAAAAGAAAGAAGAAACAACACTTGCTCATAAACAATGTATATACAATCCTCGTGGGTTTTTTGTTTGTTTTTTTGTTGTTGTTGTTGTTGTTTTTTTTTTTTTTTTGGTTATGTTTTTTGTTTGGTATACATATATTTTTTTTTATTTTATCATTACCATCATTATTTTCAGTGATTTGTTTTCGGTTTTTTTAAATTCATTTTTATATTATTATTATTATTTTTTTTTAATTGAGTTTTTAAAACCACTATTTTTCAAATATAGTAAGCTATGGTCACCGAAACACATGCTCCGTCAGTAAAATGGGGAATATTTAAAAAAAATTGTAAAAGCGCAATAGGAATCAAATTTCCGTTGACGTTTTTCCTGTATAAACAGAGTGCAAGTTTACAGTAACTTTTCATCAAGAAGGAACAAGATTTATTTTGTATTGAGTAATTTGAAAATAGAGTGAAAGTATTTAGTTAATGCATATGATGTTACACAACAATTGTGGTGTATGTTTAACACTTGATGAATTGCATAATGTGATTATCACCTTGTGTTATATACGCCCATGTGGGTTTAACAGGCAAGGCTTTTAAATACTTTCGATTATGATGTATGAAAGGAAACCAATATTCATGTAAAATATAATTTTTTGGCATGAAATTTTTTTGAAAACTTTACCTGTATCGTTTATCAAACAAATATCCCATTTAATTTCCAGCGGAGCGAAGTGTCTAATCGCTGCCATTAATCTATGCACCACTTTGATGCCGGATAATAAAACTATTTCTGCCTTTCAAGTTGTAATTAGCTTTTGGTCGGAAGGGTTAGCAATCATTAATTTCTTGATGTGAATCTGTAAAGGTGTCCCGATGACTTACGGAAATATTCATACGCTGTAAAAACAAAATAGGAATAAATGAAGTAAAACGTACTTTTCACTTTTGTTTTGAATTTATTTGATCACTTTTTTTGGGATCAATTTTAATAAGTAACAAATATTTACAAAATAATAGTACTTTTTAGCCCCCTCCCCCGATCTTAACAAGATTTTTTAAAGCTAGATGGAGGGAGCAAAAAACAAAAAGGTGCGATTTTATTCAAATTTTCAAAGCTTATGTAAGAGAAAAATCATAAGTTTAAAATTTAAATCTGAACTTCAATCTGAATTACAGTGTAATAGATTTCTGCTGGTAGGTCAAATATGTCGCGTCGTAGTTTAGCTTATAAATATGTGCAATAGAGTCGAATGAGATTTCTCTTTTACCCATATTTGACTATCGTCTTTGTAAACTTTTTTTTTCAGAAAGAGTATAACTAATTTAAACCAAATTTAGCATGCATAATCCTTACATGTATGTATAGGAAATATGGGGAAGTAATTGGGTGATATTGAAAATAAGATGAGAGCGTTTAAACAAGAATCGTTTCAAGAGCTAATGGACCAGAAAAGCCAAATGTTACTTTGAAAGATCCCCTACAAATTCTTAAGCCATTCAATTTCTATGCATGTTTGTTTGGTTTTTAATTTTAATTTTGTTTACAATGTACAGCGCTTTAGAGTGATTTTACTGATCATATAGGGCGCTTTATAAGTGTTGTATAATAATAATAATAATAGTAACCCCCCCCCCAACATGTGTCTTTATCCTATACGAGAATAGGTGACTCAGACGAACGTCGTGGACAATGGATACCTTTGTTTTAGATTCAGTCCCCAGAAACCCTCCGTCTGAATTATATAATGTAGTAAAAGATATACATATCCGTTTTAGGTATCTTTCAGAACACCTTTAAATAAATAAATAAAAATGAAGTAACCAAATAAATTGATTTTGATAAGTATTCAAAATGTTTATTTCTTTTATTGCTGAAATATTTTATTGGCGTTGAGATCATTCCTTGTCCTTGAATGTTTTGAACGAGGAATTACAAAACAGTCCCACATTCAGCGGTCTATCATCTTACATCTATACCTGACGTTGTAAATTATTAATAATTATGACTTGCTGTCTATTTTAATTGCACTTTTATCGAAATGATTTATTAACAGTGAGAACCGAAATGATTAATTTGTATTGGACGCGGTTTCTTATTTGGTTTTTAAATTTAGAAATTTGACAAAGTTATCACATTTGTATTCAATATATACTTGCTTGTAATTGTAAATAATAGAATTTCCGTATTATTTAACATAGGGATAAAGAATATAACAATGAAATTACTAAATTGAAGAGTTACAAAAAAGTATTTTCAATTAATTACATAATCAGCCACCTGTTGATTAATTCTGAAGAAACGCAGCGTATTCTGCCAAAGGACTGCGTTTAATCAATAATATTCATATTTCCACTGTTTTATTGTCTTCGATATTTTTACCAATGGAAATGATATATAAATTGGCGAAGTAAACAATGTGTTACTCGTAATCATAGTACTAGTCCTAAAAACATATATACAAAGTCGAGTGTAGGGCAACACGGACCTCCGACAAAAGCGAAGGCAGGATCATGTGCCATGGAGGAGTAAGCATCCTCTGCTGACCGGTCACATCCGCCGTGAGCCCTTAGTAGAAACAAGGTAAACGGGGTTTTACCCGTTGTCAAATCTAGTGCGAAAATTATAGTCTAACAAAGCTTAAGGGTATGAAACAAATCAGACTACATATGACTTAGTGATAATTTGTAACCGCAAACAAGGTCATTATAGCGACCGTAGAATTTGCAAAATGATTACTTTAAACTAGAATCGTTATAACCCTGCAACATCCATTTCCTCGTGGATGTGGACAGTGCGCGGATGAATATTGATAAATATAGTGCCACTATCATAACGGTAAACTGGTACCCCGTTGATTGACACACTCGAGCGAAGCGAGAGCCAACAGGGTACCAGTTTATCATAACGGCTGGGAGGTCCGACATAAATGATAATAAAATGTAAACTAGATGTGTTTGTGAAACACTGATGCCCCGAATTACAACAAAGTGGAACTGTAAGACATCGTAGTTGAAACTGTTGCAGCAAAATTGAGAAAGTAAAGTGATTCTCGTTTTATTTTTAGCTTACCATTTATTTAGAGGTCAATATCAAGCTGTAAGATCAACAAATGTAAAGGCAAAGATACCGAACAGTGATCAATCTCGTAATTCCTAAATAGAAAACAAAACAACAGGAGTAGGGCAAACACGTACCCCTGGACACATCAGAGGTGGGATCAGGTGCTTAGGAGGAGTAAGCATCCCCTGTTGACCGGCCACACCCGCCGTGAACCCATAGTCTTGATCAGGTAAACGGAACAATCCGTAGTCAAATCAGTGTGTGAAAAACGGCTTAACAATGGCTATGAAACACACCAGACAGCATTTGACTCAATGGTACCTGTAGGTCATATTGGTAAACTAAATTGTTATAACGACCATAGAACTTACGAAATGCTGCCTTTAAACGTGACTGTTGAAACCCCTGCAACAACAACTTGTTTTTAAGTAGCCTGCCTCGATTAAAAAACTGATCATACGCATAATTTGGTATCAATGAAAATGTCATCTCACAAGAAATACACATGCAGTACCGCTTACGACTTGATAGATATGGCTTTCTAAAAGTGGAAAAGATCAGATTTTAAAGCCCGGAAACCATTTTGCCACTTCCATGTCTTGTGCGCTTGACATTGGTCCTTTTGACCCCAAAATCGATAGGGAACATCTTCGTTCCTTAAGTAGTCCATATGTAGGATATGGTGACTCTAGGTGGAAATGATAACACTTTAGAGCCCGGAAACTACTTTACTACTTCCATGTACAGTGCACTTGGCCTTTGACCTCTTGACCCAAAAATCGACAGGGAACATCTTCGTCCCATGGGTAGCCCATATGTACAATATGGTAACTCTGGGTGGAAAGTATAACACTTTAGAGCCCGGAAACCATTGCGTCTACAGACGGACGGACAACCTGATTCCAGTATACCCCCACAACTTTGGGGGGGGGGGGTATAATGATATGACTTAGGCCTATATTAGAATTTTCAAAGTAGGTCAATGTAAAGGTCACGAGGTCAAAAAGTTTGGTACCAATGGAAAGATCACCAGGTCAATGGAAAGGTCACCAGGTCAATGGAAAGGTCTTGCAACAAGGAATATTCATACCAAATATGAAAGCTGTACCTAAAAATAATCAAGGTTAATTAATGCTTTTGCCATTGACAGACAAACAGACAAATAGGCCCAAAACTGTATTACCCCTACCGAACCTTCGATTCCGGGCGGGGGGGGGGCAAAAACGACAGCTCAACGTGAGGGTATGAACAACAGTGCTTTTTTTCATGAAGTGCTAAGGCTGCTGGCGTATAGCGTCATGAGTCCATGCCTTCATGTGTATACACAAATAAGATTTATGACTTAATCTGCATTTCCTCTTGGATTTCACACTATACTGTGGTGCAGTGTTGTGACGAGGAAACATATTTACAATGGGACAGCGTCATACAGTGTCGGAGAATATAGTACACATCAAAGACTCAAATCTAATTATGAGCTATAAATAAATAATAACGATAAATCTTAGTACACATCTTTATGAGCGATTTATTACATGTACCATTAGTACACAGTTTATTGTAATTTTTAAATCCATAACCAATTTAAAAAAAAAAGAAAGAAAGAAAGAAAAGAAAGACCACGTAATTTTTTTTTACGATAGATTGATAACATTTCTAAATATACCATAAAAAGACAGTGTGTCGCGTGCCATTTTTGACGACCTTTGATCTACATGTATTAAGTTCACCATTTTGATATTTCAGCAACTATGCATGCACTTCTAGTAATCTTGGATAGGAATTTTGCCTCACTTCCAATTTAAAAAAAAGAGGTCACTGGTGTTTACGTTTAACTATAATCAGCTAACAGTTAAATCATACATGTAAGTTGAATTTACAACAGTTCCTTGGTTATAGCACATTCATGTAGGTTACTGTTATGTACTGTAACTCTTAATTTCCCATTTTGAAGATGATATCTTCAGCTGTAAACCCCTCCCCCCCCCCAAAAAAAAAAACACCCCCCCCCAAAAAAAACCCCAAAACAAAACAAACAAAAAACCCCCAAAAATAACAACCCCCCCCCCCAAAAAAAAACCCAAACAACAAAACCCACAACAAACACCCCCCCCAAAAAAAAAAACCCCTTCACCCCAATAAAAAAAAAACCCAAACAAAATACAACATATCGAAATAGAAGGGGAGACATCAGTTTTAGTTTACAAATGATTATATTTTACTATAATTATGCACATTTATATCTTATGTTACTATAAATGTATTAATGTTTATATCATAATCTTAACTAAAGTATAACATTGTAATTATTAGTTTAATGCCATTACTAATCAAAGAGTCAGGGCGAAAGTAGTGCACATGTATTTATTGCGCAAGAAAGACCATCCCGTGATTGACTCCTGTGGTCGAAAACTAAACGTCAATTTACTTAGCATTTGAGTAAAGCAATACATTGGCAAATGTAAATATGATAAATAAATGTGTAAAATGATGATACTTATAAAAACTCCAGTTACTAGGTAGTCAAGAATCATGTTAACTACAAAACAATTTATAAATACGACAAGGGGGTTATCGTGAACCTTGCGATTTCAGCACCAGTTTTTAATTACTTTTTTCAGGATTTTTTGACAGACTTTTTTAATATATATATAAATTAATCTTTCTGACTATTTTGAGCGTAAGAATTCAACATCTCATCTATGTAAAAGATTGATTGTTTAAGATAAATGATCTTAGATTTTAAAATAAATCGTCATACCGACCTATTAATTGTCACCTCTTACGAAATGAAGGGCGTCAAATAAGAATAATTACATGTTTCTAAATTTTATTACCAGAATAATTACATGAAAAAAAAATCAGGCTATTTGTCAATTCATATGCATTTTATCAGTAAACATTCGGTTTGCTGCTTAGGAGGGACGTATTGATAAACTGTTGCTCCAATCCCGATGCATCAAACTTTCAGTAAGTAAAATGTCAGCTATACAATTGACTTCTTATGCATACAATATATGCATACGTTTTACACAAAGTCATGCATTTAGAATACAAATGGCGAAGTAACAAGCTATCAAACATATCATAGTCCAAAAAATAACACATACAAAATCGAATGGTAGGCACACGACCTCCGACGAAAACGAAGCAGGACATGTTGCCATGGAGGATACGCTCCTCTGCTGACCGGTCTAACACCCGCCGTGATGCCGGTAGTCGAAACAAAGTAAAACGGTGTTCCACCGTCGTCAAATCTAGTACGAAAATGACAGTCTAACAAAGGGTATGGAACAAATCAGTCAACTACATGGTAACATTTGTAGACTTAGTGATAATTTGTAATCGCAACAAAGGTCATTATAGCGACCGTAGAATTTGCGAAATTGATGACTTTAAACAAACAGCTCCCTTAGTTGAGACGCATGACGAGGAAAGATAAAAGTCATATCAGGGGCTGGAACATTGCTCTGCTTAATAGTGTGTAAGCAAAGGTAAGAACAGATGGTCTAATCTCGATAATGTGTCCATTATGAAATGCAGCTCCCCGCGTCGTTTCCCTATTAACAGAAAAATAACATAAAACATGATATATACACTGAATTCTTTAAAAATATAAATTTTTTGAAGGAAATTCACAATGTTAATTACACTGCAACGCTTACTTTTCATAAAATGCGTCCGCGCTTCATAAGTAGGCCAACGTGAGGAGTCGCAGTTTCTAGGCTCATGAATTTTCAGAAACGAAATTTACTTTTTATATTTAACATTCTACTTTCATTTTCGTGGAATGCCCAGCCAAGCATGCTATATTTTAATCTATATGACATAATGTTGCATTCATGTTTTAAATGTGTAAGGTATTTTCGTTTTGAATTCTATGGTTTTTCGTTGAAGTATTAATTGTAAATTTAGTATGTTGTACAGCGCTTTAGAGTATTTTTAATAAAGCGTCTTATATAAGTGTATTTTATTATTATTTCATATTTAGCAAGATTATTTACAATTGCAGCGCGTTCATGAGAAAATGGCTATATAATTTGTAAAGATACGTGTATAAAAGGCATACATTGAAAATGTAATATAGAAAAGTACTATTCATGATACAAGAAGTTAATTAAGCACACTTAACAAAATGAACTTTTTACATGCAAAATACTTATAGGATTCCATGTAGACGTAGTCAAACATATTTTGGCTCCTCTTCCTCATTTTAAACAGGAAGTTGAAACACCCCTATCCTGTAAATGAAATTCCCTTATGAATTGAATACATGTATGTTTTGGTAGATACTGCTCTTTAACAAAATTCATGAAAGACAAGATAAAATAATAAATCAAAAGTTAGACCTGCCCTCTAAAATTGCCAATCGTGGCTTTTTCTTTTTTCTTCTTTTATTCATTTGTTGGAGGGGAAAACATTTGAATAAATTGATAAATTACGCCACGTCTGACGCAATGGATTCCAGGCGATCGTTGAATCGGGCATATCCTCTGTTGCAGAATTATATTGAACAAAATCTTTCTTTAATGTAGGGTTAAGCAGTGTTCAAAAATGGCTACGGGTTTTTCCTATTCGTTTATAACGACAATTAATTGGAAATGGTCCATGCTGAATTTTAATTATTTCAGCATTGCGTTTTGGGAGACACGCGTTGCGAAATGATATGATTATTTGTTGTTTAGGTCATGCATAGATATATTTATGAAGAAATATACCGTGATACTTGTGAAAAAGATTTCGCAGAAATTAATCATAAATCAAAATTTTGAAGTTAAATAAATAACTTAGTCGATGATGCATATCATCACTTCTTACAGGAAATATTGCACGATGACAGATGTTGGGGGACGCTTTGAATACATGTCTTATCCCGCCAATAAATCAAGCGTTTCACTGCATCTGTAATTTGCAAAGAACAAATGGGGCCATTGCCCGACCGCTTCCATATAATCAAGGAGGTGGAAGGTCATAATGAATTACAAACAGTTCTAAAGTATTAATAGTGTTGTACATTTATTGCTTTACAAAATATTTAAAAAATTATGAAAAATTATATATGCAAAGCATTAAATCAACCATTCTTCAAACCGTGTTGTATGAACAGAGGCCGTGCATGTATCAGTTACATGTATAGTCATTGAATTATAACATTTACTCAGCACTAGGACTAGACGGAAATCGAGTTTTATTTCATCTTAAAAAGGCCGAATTTGGTTCACAGAAATCAAAGTGCATATACAACAGTGCGCAGAGTTGAAAAATAGAAATCTTTAACTAGAAAGCCTAGAAAAATATTCTCAACGTTGCCATATTTATGGAACCAATAATAGTGATGATGATGATAATAATAAGCAGAAAGTGAAATAAAACAAATGAATAGATAAAATAAATTGGAATATTGTATATATACATCTGTTTCCCCTCTCGAACTTTTATTATCATTCTGGTATGGCGTCCGGATAAGCGTGACAGCGCGTTACTTTGCATAATGCGCCTTCGCGCTAACGCAACCCATCTTTAAACTGGTACCATGTTGACTCTCGCTTCTCTCTCTTAGTGTGTAGTACCAATCAATAGGGTACCAGTTTACGCGTCTTTGCACTAACACAACTGTACGCAACGCGCCTTCGCTCTAACACAACTTTACACGCGCCTTCGCGCTAATACAATAAAATTCAGTTTTCATCGCGAAAGCGCTTTGTGTTAAGTTGTGTCAGCTCGAAGGCGCGTTTCTTGTCAGCGCGGATGCGAGTTGTGTTAGCGCGAAAAGTTGTATTCAACTGTATCTGTAATTTACTCTGCAACAAATAAGGGAATTGTCCAAGTGTAACAGGCATCAAAGATGAGCTTAAATCTTTACCCTTCCACCCTGTCTAAGGTTTAGTCGTTGTCACTCTTATTACAAGATTTTTAACCAGCGAGACAACGTGTATAACAGAAGAACTTGTCGGCTACTTACCTAGATACAGTCCACTATCTGCCATTTATCTCTTGCAATCTATTCCATGTGTCGCTCGTGACTTTCTGTTTCACATGTACAATGTGTAGAGTTAGCTTTACAGCTAGCACGGACTTTCGACCCGTGGGAATCCGGGTTGGAATAGGTCCCCAACATCATTTGCGTGTCGTAAGAGGCGACGTGGGGCCGGACTGAGACTGGAAAAACCGAGGCCCCGTGTCACAGCAGGTGTGGCATGATATAAGATCCCTCCTGCTCAAAGGCCCTGAGTGCCGAGCATAGGCCATGAATTTTGCAGCCCTTCACCGGCATTGGTGACGTCTCCATATGAGTGAAATATTCTTGAGTGTGACGTAAAACATAAATAATAATCAATCAATCACTGACCTTCGTACTTTAAGCTTATGACCCCCATGAATTCAAAATTTTAGATATCTATTCATTATGAAAAAAAACCATATATGTATCACTACATCCAAGAGATCCGTGATTCTCT
Organism: Ostrea lurida; assembly: GCA_903981925.1. Lineage (NCBI taxonomy): Eukaryota > Metazoa > Mollusca > Bivalvia > Ostreida > Ostreidae > Ostrea > Ostrea lurida. Next base: position 7,046 of record CAJDSM010013076.1, on the reverse strand, counting down.
TACAAATAACCGGCGTTTGGCAAAGAAGCCGTCAGTGCTTATTTGATATGCCAAGTCACAAGAAGAGCTCGAACTCAAGACCAACCGGTCACGAAGGGAATTGCTTTCACCGCTGAACCAACGCAACTTAATATATAAAATATTTAGAAATGCAATATATCAAATTATATATCTACTCCACTTTTATTGTTAAGTCCTTTATTGAACTCTTTGTTATATTGAAGGGAAAAATAATTCCCAGTTTATTATTCATTTACTTTAACATTGGTTATATTAAAGTTTGGATAAACGGACGATTTCAACTCTCCATCAACTTCCATATTTTATGAAACAACATTCCATCATTACTTGCATATGGTGTGTATGTCTCCCAACTGAGAGGGCGTAAAACAATAAATAACCAATCAACAATCAATCTAACTTCTTCGATTCGCAAAGAGCTTGTTCTGCGTATGATTAGTTTTTTTTAATCGAGGCAGCCTACTTACAATCAAGTTGTTGTTGCAGGGTTTCAACAGTCATGTTTAAAGGCATGATTTCGCAAATTCTATGGTCGTTATAACTATCTAGTTTGCCAGTATACCCTGCTATTAGGTAAATGCTGTTTGACGCGTGTTCAAAGCAATTGTTAAGCCATTCTTTATACAACCGAATTTGACAAATGGTCTACTGGCGTTTACCCGATCAAGATAATGAGCTCAGGTGAACGACCGGTTGACAGGGGATGTTTACTCCTTCTAGGCACCTGATCCCACCTCTGTTGTATCCAGGAGTCGTGTGTTGCGCTATTGTTTTGTAGTAAAAAGGACACGAGTGCTCTGAAGTAGATATTAAGAGCATGCTTGGTTTCTTATAGATAATATTTATATTGTCTTTGGAGACCAAAGTTTTCTAACAATCTGTTGGTATTCCTATGGGCGGTAATTGTGCTCCCGTTATTGGCAGACTTATTTTTATATTCATATTGACAGCAGAGTTTTACAGAAACTGGTGCGGGATAAACCAAAAACTTGCCGTGTCCTTCAACCATACATATAGGTAATATAGATGATGTGCTATCAATTAACATAATAATTTTCACAATTATGTCCATTTGAATAATATCCCGAAGATCTCGATATAAAGGTCACCACAGAATCTGGCATATCTGCTTCATATTTGGATATTTACTTAACATTGACTCTAATGGCAGACTGACAACTACATTATATGATAAACGTGATGACTTTGACTTTGCAATCGTCAACTTTCCTTTTCTATGTAGTAATGTACCACTATCGGCTTGCTTATGGTGTGTGTATTCTCTCAGTTGATTCGATACGCAAGGCATGCCATGCGTATGATGATTTTTTAAAGCGAGGCCAACTACTAACCAAAAGTTGATGTTGCAGGGTTATAACGAATCCTCGTTTAAAGTCATCATTTCGCAAAATTCTAGGTCGCTATAATGACCTTTAACAAATTATCACTAAGTCATATATTGATGATTGTTTCATACCCTTTGTTAGACTGTCATTTTCCTACTAGATTTGACTGGGTAATCACGATATCTTATTTCGACTAAGGTGTGACCGGTCAGCAGAGGATGCTTACTCCTCCGTGGCATCCTGATCCTACTCTTCGCTTTTGTCGGAGGTCCGTGTTGCCCTTCACTCGATTTTGTATATGTTTTTTGGATTATGATTACGTTTGACCGATGTTAACTTCGCCTTTTTGTACTAAGCTGATTAATCAATAATCATATATCCTATTCACTACATCCAGCAGCAATTTGCTAACAATGACCCAAATTTGAGACAAGAAAAATAGCAAAGAAGCAGGACAGGTCAGGTTAACTAGCAAAATCAAGCTAGTATAGTAATCCATTAACGGATATACTATACTAAACAATGGTGAGAAAGATCCTTTTCCAGATATTCCCATAAAAACTCGTTTTTGTGTGATACATCTTCAATATTTGTTCAAAACTGTCATAAAAAGGCACTTTTTCCATATATATGGTATATGCTTTAAGTAACCTTGACCTTTGAAAATGACCTTGATCCAAAAGTACACTGTCACAAGGAATATTTGTGATCAATATGATGAATTTATGATGAAAAGTCTATGAAATGGAATCTCCGTTGAAATAAGGAACTATTACGTGTTCTGAATGACCTTGACCTTTCAAAAATGGTTCACAAGCCCAACTCTCAAGGAACATTTATGGTAAATTGTGTCAATTGCTGATGTAAGGTTTAGGAGATAACAGCTCGAACGGACGGACGGTACGGCGACCAGATGTTCCTCCCCTCCCCCCGAAATTTTTCGGGGAGCATAAAGAATACAAGAGAATACTATAAACATGCATTATTACGTCACATAAAATCTGGGGAATTTCGTACAAGCGGACCGGTCGTGGTAGCTTAGTGGTAAAGCATTCATTTTGCAATTGTAAGGTCGCGAGTTCCAACTCTGCTTGTCATGGACGCGTCAAACCTAAGACGTAAAAAAAGTAGTGACTGCTCCTTTGCCAAACGCGTGAAAAAGACGGGTCTTTCGGATATGACGGTCCCGTGTCACGACAGGGACCCTAACGAACCCTTGCTGCTATGGACCCCAGCGCTAAGGGTAGCATTTTCTTGCACAGAGTTGTCGGTCCTTTCTCTCCCTTACATCTCTGTCAACTCCCGTTTTACAAGATTTTTTTACAAATCATTGAAAGAATGGGAAAACACTACTTGTGAGTGTTCTTTACTTTGTAAAATATTAAAAAAAAGAAAATAATGTAAGGGAGAGAACGGACCGACAACTCTGTGCAAGGGCCGCGGATCAAACGTCTCTAAATTTTGACATTGTCAGATTACTCATAGGGTTTCATCCTTGATAAACGTACAGACATTTTAATGTCAACAGGGAGAGGAAGCAGAACTCCGCCAGAAATATTTTATCAGGATGTCCCTTGTTTACACGTACAACCTAATGTGTACTGTTCGAAACGGAAATCCAAGAATTGAATAACTGAATTGTTGTCTTCCTGAATACAGCACTTGCAGATGCAGGCCTAGTAGTTGGTGGTGAGCTCTTCTTGGAGAACGACTCGCCTGGTAATCGTACTGATGTAGATCGCTCGAGTGTTTGCGTACGACCTGGATATCGTGCGATAGTTTGCCAAACTCTTGTTTTTGAAATCTATTAGGTACTTACGAGATTGATCACTTTTCGTTATCTTTACCTTTACATGCTAGCCGCAGTAACACAGCGTTCTAGTGTCTAGTTTTCGTACGGGCCAAGTTTCACAAGATTCCAAGATGGCGTGGATTTGGGCAACTCTTCGTAAAAGGTAACACCGTAAAACTTAAAATCATGACTGTAAGCGATTAGCGATGATGAAGTACCAGGTGACCAATATCTGTAGAAATGCCACAGCTACAACAGAAAACTAAGGACTGGTTTAACGTAACTATAAAGATCCACCTTTCAATATACATGTTATAGCGGTTATTCTATGCCTTTTTTGTTCATCCTTTAGCTCTAGATATCAGGCAGGTTAGATCCCAATACGTTACACATATGTTTGTTGTGCCGTTATGACACGGTTCTTTGATATTAAAAATCATGAAACAACAATAATACCGCACTTTGGAACGTTCTGAATTAGTACATGTATATTGAAATATAAAATCGCAAAATATACATTCAAAAACATCTAGAAATTATTCAAATCTCAGTTCGGAGGGGATTTTATGAAAATTTAAATACTTTTGAACTTGGCCTAGTTATAGAGAGAAAGGGTTACCTTCAAATACGACTCATGTACGGCAAATCAAGGTTCTAATACATCATAAGGTGACAATGAGAATCAAATCAATTCAAACAAAATATTATAATATGTGCATATGATTGATCGTCTTAGTTTAGATTAATATTCTGTTATTTTATGATCAGAGAGCGGCAACATGCAGCTGTCTGTACGAACACTATTCGGGATCCTCAACCCTTTTCTTTCATTATCTACAGAATATTCGTCTGGAGTGTTCAGGATCCTCGGCCCTTTTCTTTCATTATCTACAGAATATTCATTCTTTGTCTGGAGTTTAATCAAGGTCAATAAAAATTAAACAAATATCAAATCGATTGAAATACAATTATTCAGGATTTAAGCAGTTCAGCTTTAATTGAAATTAGACTTCAGTTATTTGTCAAGATGTAAATGTTGACAGATGGTTCTCCAGTTTTAGATATAAAACACAATATTTGCATAAATTTTCATAAAGCAAAGTGACGTTTCATGATAAGAGATTAATCTCATTGAAGAGAAGAGAACTTTGCAATTTTTCAACAATTGTTCTATTTTTAGGCATAGTTTTGGAAGTCACTTCTAACTGAATAATGATTAAAACGTATGGATTATCGAAACAATTTGTGTTAGTGAGGCAAAAATAGTGCGAGTATGTGTGTTTATATATCAAGAAGTGGAACCAAATGTGGATTCTCAAAAATTTGAAATAAGCTTGAGAAAATTAAAAATCACAAAATCCCCCACACACAATTTACAGCATCAAAATGTATGACTTTTCATCACTTTAAAACATCTTTTCCCCACAATACATATATACGTTA